>LQRL01176195.1:21905-34868 GCA_001703475.1 Hydroides elegans
ATGCTAATATTTATATTGTCATCAATTGCCAAAATAACATGAATACTGTCCCTTTTGGCTCCTTGTCCATCAAACTGAGATACATTTCTGTCTGATTTTACACTTGAAGAGATGCATGCAAAAGAGATTCAAATATATCATACATTTTTTTCGACAAAGCAGAGGCAAGAAATTTCAGATATATTTCAAATAGAAACAATCATGTAAATAAAACTTACAAATCCTCACATAAATGGCGAATAAAAAAATGCCTTTACCATGATTTATGGTAAACGGCGATTATCTTCTTTGCTATTTTTGCATACACCCTTCAATTAGATTTTAATTATAAACAGACACATTGAATGCCCGCCAAAATAGAATCTAGACTACCAAGCTGCTCAGCTTTTCTTTTAAAAGATGTTTGGTCCGTTTAGGAGCTATATTGTTCCCGAGTGCTTTTCTGTCTATCCTCTATTCAAGTTTTTAAGATTCTTTAAATGCAATAATTCGCTGTGAAATGAATGTGTCAATAAAGACAAATGGACAATAAAGCTAGACCCTACCTCGTTTCCTTGCTTGATTGAATGACCCTTTGTATAAATGTCACAATGATGCCGGTCAATTACTTTTTCAATCTCAATATACGTATATACTCAAACGTCTTCAATATTTCAAAATGACAAAGCTAAAGGAAACAAAATGTGAAGATATAATTTTAAAGTATAATTACTTAAAGCGCATTAATCAGCAATATAGAGGAAAATTGTTCAATAATGTGAATAATAGTTAAGCAAAAGCTTTTAAGTTATCGGTATCTACCAATAGACCCGTGGTTTAGGGTAAATATGAAGGTTCAAAATCTAAGCGAAAATCTAGAAAAATAGTCGATGACTTTGATAAGGAAGGTAAAATAGATTACATTTTAATTCGGTCGTTTTCATGACCCAATTTGAATAAATGTGTTTGATCGAAATCAATAATTGTTTTTCAAGTCTCAGACATCATTATGTCTCTCACAATTTAAATAAACAAACATGCGTGGTCGCACACGTGAGAAGGAGGGGCAGCAATTCGGGGGCCATATTTATAAATTCTATAAATTCTTTGTGAAATTTGGATTTTAGGCTAAGTCCACAGGTACTTCCGGTTGCAAGTAAGAGCTAGCACCCATTGGTGGTGATTACACTTCATCTAAAAAAATATATGTCTTGCAACATTTTAATGTTTATAATTTTTTCATAAAACTGTTCTATTTTGTTCAAAGGATTCTTTTTAAATACATTTTAGTCATATATTTTTAGCCGTGGCATGGATTAGTTTATGCGGTATAAGCTAAATTTCCAGAAAGAAAGGACAAACAAAAACTGCGTTATTTATGTGATTCAGATAAACATTCAAGTGTTTGACATCGCTTCCCATTGGTACAAGTGCAAAAGATTTGCGATGATACAGGAAATGTATATGTTTATAAAAGGAAATGCCAGTTTACGTTGGTTGTGATTCGAACATGTTAAACACATTAACTGGTCACTGGAGCCAGTGGTATAGTGAGCGTATCGACCGAGAGTATGACTGTTTATATTGGTGAGCCTACAGCCGGATAAGACGGCACTGTGCTTATTGATTGCCTTATCTGTGAGGAGGGTTGTATGCCAGGGTGTATCCTAGGGCGACTCGGCCTTGTCTTTAAAACGTGCGACCTCTATGCGTTTGTATATTTTGGAAGTACGTGTGTGGATATGATTTTATTTCAAGTGATCCGTTAATGATAATCATGAAATTAGATATTGAGGCTTGCTAACAAACGTAATTCATTTCTTATTTAATATATATATGTTACACCCAACATAAAGGTCATATATGCACATCAAAACTTACCCCTCGATTAAGCAGTACTTCCACTGTGCCATCATATCCATATCCTGAATCGAGGGGTAAGTGTTGATGTGCATTTATGGTCTCTATGTAATGTTACATATATTTAATAAGAAATGAATTACGTATTGTGGAGTGATTCCATACCAAATGACCAAAATTTCAGAAAAAACAAACCCCGAGTGATCACCGCAATTTATTTTTATACTTAATTGAATTGATGAACACATGCAAAAGTAAAAAATCCAGTAACTTTTTGGATATAGGCTCCTAAGTTCAGAGGTCCTGACACCACTTAGCCGATCTTGCGTTCGACACCATATTTGAAGAAGAAAATAAGTATGTTCTCATCCTCGGATACACATTATTTTTTGGTGATAAACTAAATTTAAGTAGTTTTACACGATTAATCGACGGAATATGCTTTGCGCATCGTATTTGTACAATTGTGATAGCCTAGAATTTTGCAGGTTTTCATCAAGTCAATTGATGTTAACATGGTTTGAGTGTAAAAAGTATCTGCGATGGTCACCCGGGGACCGCTGGGTCACTTGGCATGGAATCCCTCTGTGGCGAGCTGGAAATGATGGGACTGTGGATGAATTACTGAATCGATTGGTTTTAGTTTGAATAATTTATTCTATTGGTTGTCCTGCTACATAGAGGGTGTGGATTACATACAAGTGTTTCATAAAATAAGGCTGTTAATATACACGAAAAATAGCCTATTGTGTGTTTTAATAATATATGGAAATCTGCAATGACTTACAGTAGTTTGTGAGTGGGAGCCTGATAAGTTAAAGTGCAAATCGGAATCCGGTGTGAAATTCAATCTGATCCTCTGATATGCATCAATTTTAGTTTGAAATACTTTTTAATACGTTATATTAACTTCACATGAAAGCAAGCAAGCTGCAAGCAATATTTACAGTGTGGTACTGTAAATGAACATGTACCTTAAATTTGCATTTTACTTTAGCTAAATTATCTTGGCTTTATCGCAAATGTTCGCTATTTCATAAACGCTATCCTGTAAAAGTGCCCTTTAATCCGTTTAGAGGGCCTTAATCACTATGATGTTCGCTGTTTTGTATATGGGAGATTAACCATAGGGAGACTGATATTGGATAAAGCCTTGTGGCCTTTTTTGTCCCAACATTAGTTGACTTTGTATAACTACACAATTACTTAAACCTTTACTTTCAACAGTCCATTCAAGAGAATTCATTCATATGAGAACACTTTCAACTTATTTGTTACTTCTTCAGTAACATACAATTTGTTCTTGATAAAAGCAGCCCAAACTGGGCGTTGAAGCCCATCGACTTTCATCGTTGTCCATGCGCCGTTGTTCAGCACTTGGAGACGATTATTGTGTCGATCCGCAATGTGTACGCCTCCATTTTCGTCGATTCCGCATATCGCTGGGTAGTGCAACTCTCCTATTCCAGTACCTTGTTTTCCAAATTTTTCCATTGCGTTGCCGTCAGTGGTGTATTGTGTTATGGCATGACCAACAAAATCTGCAAGGTACAATGAATCATGTGTCGCAACGATAGCATTGAGCCAAAATGTATTAGCATTGCCCAAAGTCACTTGTTTAATTTCCTTGAAGTTATTGTTCTGGGTGTTAAATTCAAACACATGCACCTTATTTTTATTGTACTCAAGGGCATATACAATGTCATTCAGGGTCGTAACATCAGCCATATCCCCATTTACAATACATTTTGGCTGTTTGCCATCCATATTAGTTTGATACAACCCTTGGGTTGTTGCAACGGTGATGATCTCTGATGTCACCGCGGCAACAGCACGACAACTACCGATATCATTGAATGTTAGGGTTCGCGTTTTGTTACCGTCCAGATCTAATATGTGTATATTAGGTGTGTCACATTGGATACACCATAGTTTTTCATCGATTATCGAAAATCGGTAGCAATAGTATCCCAAATTCACTTCCTTGATCAGTTTCGGGGTTATTTGCGCAAGGTCGCTAAGTGGTCTCGAAATTGACTTGGAATTGATTACTGATATAGCAGCACATTCACACACTGTGCCTATTAAATTCTCTCCAGTCGGCGCCACAGGCTCAAAACGAGCTCGGAGTTTAAACGAATCCGGATCCACCGATGCCTCCTCTTTCATGAACGAATCCAGACTGCCCTTGACATCACTCTGGATTGTCTGAAGCAAACTGGTTCCCTGTACTGTTGAAAGAGTTGTATCGCTCAGGGCTATGATACTGCGTTGGCTTTTTAATTTGATTTCGATGTCTCTTGTTGATCTCTCGATGGCATTGATTTGCTGATCTTTCATATCCAAGAGATCTTGGATACATTTCTTCTTATCCTCTTGTGCCTTTTTGATCACTTCATCGTGTTTCCGGTTGATTTCAACTTCGATTTCCTTGTATCCTTTCTTCAGATCACCCGTGCGCGTTTTGAGGTTTGCCAACATTGTTTCATTGGCTTGAATCTTTTTCTCAACCACATCCTTTTGCTGCTTTATCGCTGGAACCAGTCGCTCCAAAGCCTCTTCTATGGATTCCGCCTGATGGGTTTTGTGTTTCGTTCCATTGCAGATCAGGCAAATCAGTTCATTACAGTCTTTGCAATTGATCCTGGCCAATTCACTAGGATGGTTCGGACAGTAGACGTGTTTATCCACTACTGCTTGCGACATATCTGAGAATTCCTCCCATCTATGCTGCTTCAAAAACGGATGCGAATCATGGTCTTCTTTACACTTTGCACAATAAAACGCTTTACAATCGATACAGCGGTGCGTTGGGGTATTCTTATTGCATCGATCACATTGTATCCGCTCGTTTTTTGCTAAATCGACCTCCTCCAACATGTCATTGACGAAAGGCATGCGACGAAGCTTATCCTTTGGCGTGATTTGCCTGCAGACCGGACACTTTAACCCTTTGACAGAACCCTCGGTGGCGGGCTTCATCCCATCGATGCAGGACTCGCAATAGAAATGAAGACATTGGAAGGCCTTCGGTTTGTTCAGCTGGACCTGGCAGATCGGGCATTTTAGGAGTGATTCGAACTTCTCTGTGACGTTTGATGCCATGTCGGAGACCTGGATATGAGAAAAGTAATATTTTATTTTCAATACCTTGCTATACTTGATCGATGAGATTGCATTCGAAAAATAAAAGCAATAATGTTTCAATATGTTTATGATTTTATATCCTCCGGTGCATGGTATTTTGATGTTTCAAATTGAACACTTTAAGATACAGATATAGCCTCTTCCTGTTGTCACACAAAGTCAGATCAGTTTGAGTATCATACCGTCCCGCGTTTTCCGGCACACAAACCAATGTGTAATAAAACCATGTCATAATGCCAAATAATTATGTTTTCAGAATGATAAAGGAAAGTTAACAGCTGTAATATAGTGACAGTAATTTCTAAGAGTAAAATTCATGTAGTGGCCTATAAAAAATCATGAATAGCTGAAAAATTCGAATCTGAATATGTAATTTATATGTTAATCTTATATGTCGACACGAGGAGGCCCTAGCATCTTAAATAGAATAGAATTTTCCTCCTGAAGCCAAAGACCGATACTTATGCAAAATGAATTAATGATATCCGGATACCCGATGAATAAGGATAGTTTACGGAAATATACATAGTAGAATACAGTTAACCATGATTTCTATGAGCAGCATTCCAAAAGAAAATTGTTAATTAACATAGTTATCTAACGAAATCTGAATCTAAATCTTTATTTTGCGGAACACGAAGATGCCTTTATACTGTTCATGAAAATATTATGATAATTCGCCTGCCCTGAAGAAAAAAAACGTAATATTTAATTATTGATATCCCGTAATTTAAATCCCCAAAGCATAATCCCGGAAACGCATCTTATATTAGACAAATCACTGTTTATTCTCAATTATTTAACCGCAAATTGTTTTTTATCCTATAAGATGAACTAGGATAGTTTACTGAATAAGACATTATTTACTTCTGACAACCTAATGAGATAATAAATGTGAATAGCTGTTAGAAGGAAACTAAAACTGTGATCGCTATGACTGACATCTCAGTTTAAGTGCAAAATTAAAAGAAAAGGAAAAATGAAATATAATAAACCATTGATATTTATTTATTTATTTATAATTCAACGTTATCACTGATTATAAATATCCCATAAGATAATATTATATATTTGATGTGAAAATGATATATGTATAAATCGCTATTGATGCCCTTACCTCTTAAATAAAAATCAATTTTATCCAAACTGTTTATTCAGTTAATCAGAACTTGTTAGTTTTTCAACTACAAACAATCTTAAAACACACTCGTCACTGAATATGAATTCATACGAAGTATACCACACGTTTAAGTGAAAGATAAGCAGTGTTTTATAGCTACAATCTCTTGTGAAACAGTTGAAGTACTGCTTGATATTGGGTTATGTTGTGTATTAAGAGTATGTACTTAAGCATTCTCAATGAAGCTTATTGATATATTTGTCATAAATCAGACAATGTTTTTACGTATGTTTACAATTTGCCACATCATGCATATATCCAGACGTTTTAAAATGTTGATTACATTTTCTTAATTTACTTTAGGTTGTATATATTTAAATGAATGCCTAAAAAATCAGAGAATTAAATACTAATGCAATAGTATTTAAGTAGATACTTTGAAGATGAAAATATGATTATATTATATCACAAATTAATACACCCCAACACTTATTGTAATAATGATTAGATATAAATGGTAAAAGTAATATTCTTCTACTTGTATACAGCGCATAAGATTATCTACCACATTGTTAGAAAATACATTGATTATTAATGAATGCCGGTTCGCATTGGACCAATGTTTCGTTTTCGGTGTAAGAAACATATTGGCTCGGATTTGTTTTATTTGTGGTTCGTGTATTCATGAAATACACATGTTTATGTCGATGTTACCTCTGTTACAAGATTTTACATTTGGTCTAAACTATGTAATTATACGTTTGTGTATACATGTATACCTCATCAGTAGGCCCAATATCAAATTGCTTAACCTGGGTGTCACCATTGACCAATTGCTTTCGCTCGAAAAGCACGTCTCCGAAGTTGGGAAATCATGCCGTTATCACATAAGGGATCTATGGCACATATGGAAGTACCTTTCCGAAAATACTGCCAAAACGATCGTACATGCGTTAATAATCTCAAAGCTAGATTATTGCAATACCCTGTATGTGAACCTCCCAGATAAACTCCTGACCAAGTTGCAGAGCATTTTACTATGTACATTGTATATTCACCTTTTTTGTCCTAACAACAGTTCAATTTTTATAACAATACAATTGCTTCAACTTTAATTCACAACAGTCTATTCAAGAATTCAAGTACATAATGACGTTGCCTATGTGTCGATATATATAAATTATGTACAAGAGACTGCAAAATGCCGGCGCCAACGAAAAAGAGTTTCTTCGATTTTACACCTGCTTGGGCAAATCACCTACCCAAGGGCAGAGAGACAAATTCGAAAATTTCCAAAAGCTAGCGTTGAATATTATCAGGACTGAACCTTCTTACGATGAGAGTCTGTTTTTACTGCAAGTAAAACAAATAACCCTTGAGTAACGTAGACTCGATATATATAAAGATTTTAAAGAAAAATCCAAATGACAAAATACATGACATTCTACCCGAACAGATACTTAGTAAATATGATTTTAGGCAAAGCAACAAATTTAGTTACATCAAATGTAGAACAAAACGTTATAAACGCTCATTCGTAACATTTGCACTTGAACAATTTTAGTAAAATATTGAATATTTCAAGTCATATTCTAGTCATCGTCCAATTATTTATATGTAAATGTAGTATTAGCATATTATTTACATTTAAATATTATAGCATCATAACAAAGTTTATTGCACTTATTTTAGTATGCATGTCATTGTAAGCAACTCAGCATTTTTTTTGCATCAATAAAATGTATTACCGGTATTATATAATTATTATTACATTGTATAATGACTGGCTATATCCTTTAAAAGTCCCCTTTAATCCGTTGAGAGGGCTTAAATCACTATGATTCCCGCTGTTTTGTATATGGAAGATTAACCAGAGATTAAGAGAGACTGATACAGGATAAAGCCTTATGACATTTTTGTCCCAACTACAATTGACTTTGTATAACTTCGTCATTGCATCAACTTTTTCTTTCAACCTTCCATTTAAGAATTCACCCATAAGAAAAAAACTTTCAACTTATTTGTTACAGTTACATACAATTTGTTCTTAATAATAGCAGACAAAATATACATATGTTGTTAACAGTTCATTGACGAATTTATTCATATGCAAATATTTTTAACTTTGCTGTTTCCTCAGTCACATACAATTTCTTCTTGATAAAGGCAGCCCACGTTGGACATTGAAGCCCAGCGACTTTCATTGTCGTCCATGCGCCGTCGTTCAGCACTTGAAGACGATAGTTGTCATCATCGGCAATAAGTAAGCCGCCATTCTCGTCTATTCCGCATATCACTGGGTATTGCAGCTCTCCTATTCCAGAACCTTGTTTTCCAAACCTCTCAATTATGTTGCCGTCCGTGGTGTATTGTGTAATGGCATGACCGAACCATTCCGAAAGGAACAGCGAATCAGATGTTGCAACGATAGCATTGCGCCACCATGCATTGCTATTATTCAAATTCACCTGTTCATGTGTCTGAAAGCTGTTGTCCTGCTTGTTGATTTGAAACACATGTACCTTATTTTGATTGTGCTCTAACGCATACACCTTGTCTCCTAGGGTTGTAATATCAATCATGTTGCCATTCACAATACAGTTGGGCTGTTGGCCATCCATCTTTGTTTCATACAACCCTTGGTTTGTTACCACGGTGATGATATCTGATGTCACCTTGGCAACGACTTGACATTGACCGATTTCATTGAATGTGATTGTTCGCGTTTTGTTTCCGTCCAGATCCAATATATTTATATTAGATGAGCCGTGTTGGATACACCATAGTTTTTCATCGATTATCGAAAATCGGTAGCAGCGATAACCCAAGTTTATTTCCTTAACCAGTTTCGGGGTAATTTGCGCAATGTCTCTAAGAGGTCTCGGAATGAACTTTGAATTGACTACTGAAATAGCAGCACATTCAGAAACGGTGCCTATCATGTTCTCTCGAGTCGCCACCACTGGTTCGAAACGGGCATCGATTTGAAACGAAACCGGATCCACCGATGCCTCCTCTTTCATGAAAGAATCCAAACTGCCCTTGACATCATTCTGGATCGTCTGTAGAAGACTGGTTCCCTGTACTGTTGATAGAGTTGTTTCACTCAAGGCTATGATGCTTCGTTGACTTTTTAACTTGATTTCAACATCTCTGGTAGATCTCTCGTTGCTTGTCTTTCATATCCAGTAGATCTTGGATACATTTTTTCTTATCCTCTTGTGCTTTGTTGATCACTTCATCGTATTTCCTGTTGATTTTAACTTCGATTTCCTTGTACCCTTTCTTCAGATAACCTGAGCGTTGCTTGAGGTTTGCCAACAGTATTTCATTGGCTTCGATCTTCTTCTCAACCAGATCTTTCTGTTCCTTTATCGCTGGAACCAATCACTCCAAAGCCTCTTCTATGGATTCAGCCTGATGAGTTTTGTGCTTGGTTCCATTGCAGATCAGGCAAATCAGTTCATTACAGTCTTTGCAATTGATCCTAGCCAATTCACTTGGGTGGTTCGGACAGTAGACGTGTTTATCCACTACTGCTTGCGACATATCTGAGACTTCCTCCCATTTGTGTTGCTTAAGAAACGGATGTGAATCGTGGTCTTTCTTACACTTTGCACAATGAAACGCTTTACAATCGATGCAACGGTGTGTTGGGGTTTCCTTTTTACATCGATCACATTGTTTCTGTTCCTTTTTCGCCAAATCGACCACCTCCAACATGTCATTGACGAAATGCATACCTTGGAGTTTATCCTTAGGCGTGATTTGCCTGCAGACCGGACATTTTAGCCCAGCTACGGAATCCACTGTTTCTGGTTTCATCCCATCGATGCAGGACTCGCAGTAAAAATGAAGGCATTGGAAGGCCTTCGGTTTGTTCAGCTTGACCTGGCAGATCGGGCATTTCAAGAGTGACTCGAGCTTATCGGTGATATTTGATGCCATTTGCGGGTGAATGTGGAGATCTAAATGTGAAAACAATAGCTTGCTTAACATTGGTGTATAATTGATAGATAAGATTGCATCTAAAAGGGCAACAGAAATAACGTTTTTTATTGTATTTGTTATAGTTTCATATCTATTTACTATCCAGTCCTCGGCTTAGATGTTTTACCTTCGAATCATTCCAAGATAAATGCTCTCTAATACTACTGTGACCCCTTCGTGTGGTCGCAAACAGAATTCCTTATAATATGACACCAATAGAGTCGAAATACAATTGTCTGTCAGTTTTGTGAGCAAATTTGGATTTGCTGCCATAAAGTCGTGTAAAAGTAATGTCTTATGAACTTTTAAATTGAGTCCAGTTAAAATTAACATCCCAAGTTTAAAATAAGACAGGCTTAAAATAAGATCTTAGTTAATAACCCACAAAACGTATCATAAGTGTAGAAGAAACCATGAGGGCTAAGAGTTTCGTGAAAATTAAACCACGCGAGGGTGCGAAGCACCCGAGAGTGATTTAATTTCACGAAACTCTTATGCCCGAATGGTTTCTTCGACTTAAACTTCTTCCCTCATTAACATATCCGTTTTTGTAAACAAACAAATCTAGGTCACTTGATTGATTCTTGGAAAGTGAAAATAGAATCTCTTATTGAAGTCTATAGCAAAGAATATTTCCTATTGCACGAAGAGTCTACTTCATGGGGGTAACTGGTTTTAGAGGGGTGTTTTATGGTCCCGTCTGTTTTTGTTGATACAAAAATAATGCATTATCGTTCCAAGCTGTGCACATGATAGGGTCCTGATATTTCAATTTACTACAGCGAGTTAAGGGCATTCACTGGTCTACGGAATTGGATTCTAGGTTTTAAAGAATATAATATTTAAAAACAATCATATCAATTATAAGAGGATCACTGTATATTTCTGACATATCAAATTCCTGATTAGAAAATATATTATTATTTTGGACTATACAGATAATCTGTTCGATGAATAGGGTTTTCACTAGTTTCTTTAAAATGCAGACAAACCTTTTTAAACATGAAACTATTTATCCTTATCCCTGATGAAGTACCATGGATTCCAAATACGCATAATTCAAAGAAAAGAATGTGCTGATATTTCGACAAGTAGAATCTTTATTTGAATGTTTTCCAATTTCACCGCGATTCCCCTTAAGAGGTCGTCCATTCCTAAAAATGGGTCATACTCTATTGATATATTCTGTCTCAGACTGCAGATAGTTGAAATCATGAACCATGACCAGAGTGAATTCGTGGAAATTAATTCAGGCTTAGAACAATGGAAAGACGTCACAGAAGTTGTTTGATTTAACTTAACATAATTGATACGCCCCTAAAAAATACACAATGATAAAATAAACTGCAAATTTTATTAATTATTTAAGCAAAAACTGAAGCTCCTATCGCATTAAGTCTTAAAATACGCAATGTTCAAATCTTTACTAAAGTCCAAATATTAAGTTTCGAAAAACGCATTAAACACACACAAAAATCATTGGTGACCCATCGATAAACGAAAAATTGAAGATTTAACGACAATACTATGATAATATATATTATATAATAAGTAATTATCATTGATAAATTGCCATTTTATAGAACAGTTTCTTTTTATGAATTTTCTTTTTGCAGAAGCAATAAATAAGTAATCAATTAAAGTTGTTAACGAGATGTGTCCTATGCAATGCATGTAAATTATAAGATGTTAACTGGTATAGACAAAGGCAAATCGTGCAAAAGCTTCATATTGGCCTTGAATATTCATAAATCGCAGCAGCGGTTTTTCAAACTTTTTTCCTTAAAGTAGAATCTATTGCACGATGATAAATGAAAATAATATATGTTTTTAACGCTTAAGACATAAGTCACTGTGTTGCATTTGGTAGAGGGCTCGACTCCGGAGCGAGAGGACCCTGGATTAAATAGCAAACACATTTTTTACATTGCGTTTTTAAATGGACCAAAAGTGTAAATACGATTTTATTGGTTTCGCTGAGGGGGTCTTTTGATCGTTGACTCGGGGCTTTTGTCCTTCGGAGTATTTATCTTAAAATCAATCAACTCGCTTTGACTTGGTTATTTTTATTATGTTTTGGTAAATATAGTTTATTTAGTTGCTTAAAATAATCTATGCATAAACCGCGACAAAATTTTACACTCACAACCGGCTTATCCTATTGTCCAGTAAGAGATGCTTGAATTGTAATTAGTTGTTTGAATGTTTTTGACTTGTTAAGAAAAAAAGATTTAACCAATATATTCTACTTTGAATTTCGAATATGCTGCCCCTCCCCACCGTTCGGTCATTGACGTCACGTAGTAAACCAATTAGATTTACGCTTCCCTTTCAATTCTTTCATAATCATTATTGTCGCGCCCTTCCCCCGTTCAAAATGTGCTGGATCCGCCGCTGTAATTCACAAGAAAAATGTATCTGGCCGTTTCCTACTTGAGTAAACGCCTCCCACAATCTTTGATATACCTGTATAAGAGTCAAGTGGCCATTTCCAGATATGAGTTCGGTACAAAATACGAATCGAAATTAAACTGGTTATTTCTTCTAATTTTAGATACATATCTTAGTATCTTAAGCAAAAAAAAAAAAAAGATAAAAAACCATGTGTAAAAATACCTTAGAAAAACATGCATATTATCATGTATAGATATATTTTATTTGAGAAAAGTTTGATGCGTTTTCGAGAACGAAAGGTAAAGCGAGATATTATCCACACAAACAAAATAATGCAAAAACAAATGCGATGTATTTTGCAAGATATCCAGACACGGTATACTTTATATTCGAAATAATTTGTTTCCCTGACAAACAATCATGTTAAAATGTTCTTGGTAATCTGCGAAAAGCCAACCCCCCCCCCCCCCCCG
>LQRL01176198.1:25338-35358 GCA_001703475.1 Hydroides elegans
ACCACAAATGGATAGCTAAAATCATCAACAAACCATGCATATATCTTATTCAAAATACAGTTGAATGTATTTTCTATCTTAAAGCTTAATTTTTGTGCCATCTATCATTCATTAGAATCATCTTCAGTAATGCCGTTGTAATAAAATATGCGTTCACTGTACATGCTTCATACCTTATAGTGCACCCATAACCGAAAAGTTATGAGAAATAACTATGTGATTTGCTGCTAAACCTTTAAAATAGAATACATTGATCAACTTGAAATAGCGCTAGATACTGCTAGACGATTATTTATATTTTGGTTCAAGCATGGTATTTTAACTTATTAGCTAAAAACATCAACATTGCTGTTTTCATGTGTACCATTTGATTATACTGGATTGTCTTAGCACTTTGGTGTCCACCTGCTGTTTAAGACGTTAATTGTCACTTGCTTCATGTGTGACGTAACAATTATTTTAAGCAATGTAAAATAACAATAATTGTTGTTGCCAATTCTATTCGATTTCTTTAAAATACTATTTTATCAAATTAATGCATTTTTTCCGTCTTTGCTTCGTTGTTGGTGGTTTGATGACTATAACTAATGCGCTGACAGAGGTTAGATACTCACTTAACATCCATTAAGATTTCGAATGTTTTGTAATATATTGCACTCGGTTCTTAGGTAGTTGATCTGTATTAGTTATTTTAAAGATACGACGAACAGTGTCTCAGATTATAAAGAAAAACCTCGACCCTCCCGCCATAATATGACACGGGCTCGGTTTTTTCATAGGTATTACTTTAATAAGAGAATATTTCATGTTTGTGCTTTATACCATTCGATTGAGAAAACAAAATTCTTCATGTTGAAAAGCAACACAAACACATAAACTGATTAAATAACGCATTTTATTGGTAAAACCTTTGTCTTGGCATGGTAAAAAAAGGCGTGTCGATCTACAACATTATGATTGGCGATCTTGCAACTTGCAATTTTCGAATAGGACAAGAAGGTCTACTAACAAGATCAGAGCAAAGGCTAGTAGCTCTTCTACAACAAATAAACCACATGAGATATGATGATATTTATTCAGAGGTTGTTGCGACTGAAGAAACTACATAAGGAGACCTTTTTGGGGATTGGACACTTCGTCACCTACCTCTTCGGCCCCTTCGGCCCCTTTTGGAAAAGTCACTTCGTCCCCTCGTCGAGACACTTCGGCTCCTAGCAAAAGACACTTCGGCCCCTAGCAAAAGACACTCAGGCCCCTCTCAAAAGACATATCGGCCCCTACCGCTTTGGCCCCTACCACCTCGGCCCCTTTGAAAAAATGTTTTCAAAAGTGTTTAATTGGATACTAATGCTTAAACAAATGCTAACGGGCTATAAAAGCGATTAAAGTGGCTGCATTTTTAAACGCGTGATGTTCTGCTCATAAATATATCACCATTCAAAATATATTATTTTTGTCATTTATTTTGATATATCTCGTCAAATATATCAAAAATAACATTCAAATCAATTAAATAAACTACATGCTTTGGGAAATTAGTTATATATCAAATCAAAGTCTTCATATTTTAATGAAAATCATAAACAAGTGCCTTTGTATTCAAATACGGGAAACAGATTGTACTGTGATTCTCTTTAACTTAAAAAGAAACTAATTTCAAAATAATCATTTTGGGCTTAATTTGTGAATAATCTAGCAAACGTTTCATGTTATGAATAACACTGTTTAAAATACTGTACTTTTAACGAATGGGTCGAAGTGGTAGGGGTCAAACGTTAGGGGCCGAAGCGTCTTTTGTTAGGGCCGAAGTGTCTTTTCACGAGGGGCCCAAGTGTATCGACGAGGGGTCGAAGTGTCTTTTCCAAAAGAACCGAAGTGTCCAATCGGGGCCGAAGTTGAAGAGATGGAAATGGTAGTCTTATCTCCATTTCCCTTGAGAAATAGTGGACGTTGCAATGACCACGGTGGACAAAGGAAAGGGTTAGAAACACATGTATGGTAAAATAAAACACAAAGCGATGAGCAAAATACCTCTTATACATTCCATGTGTTTTGAATTAACCAGATCGGTGATCAAACCATAAAATGTCGTAGACCTCATTTTGATCCTAGCCATTAAAAACCATTGATGTAGTAGACCGTTTAGCTATCACCTTTTGAAAATAAATAGTAAAAAGTATGTTTTTAAGAGTAAAGCGACGTAATCCGGATAATTAAATATCAAAATAGTTTCAAAAATACATATTCTTATTGATTAGATGCCTTCCGGTTCAAAACGATATGTTCTCTGCTTTATAATGTCAAAAGTTCATCGTCAGGTGGTGGAAATATAGAGACAAGCACCTAGTTTTTCTTTATAATCTTTTAAAGGAACAGCCTTTTCAAACATTTTTATGTTTCGGACAAAGGTTTGTTAATGGACCACCGAATGCAAAAAAAATAGTTCATGAAAAAAATAATAAAATGTCAATAAAAAGCATTTTATAAACAAATGCATGTTTTTTGGACGGTAGACAGTTGACCATCTTGCGGTAGACTCCCACGCCTTTCGTAGACCGGCGATTGATTGCCAAGGGTGAATAGGTAATATTATAATAAACTGTGATTATATAAGTAATTAAAATAAGAGCTTTTTTTCGTTGGAACAAAAACTTTATATGTACGAGAAAGATCAATGAACGGAAAGCCTAATAATCATCAACAACAAGTCTTCATTCTGGCTACTCGAGATATACCACGCCCATGTTGTAAGTCTTGTTAATGTGCAATTTTATTGAGTTATTAAGATCCAGCTCTCAAAAAAAAAATCCGGTGTAAAATGTGACCAAAAAGACAATCGGTTATTAAATTGGTTATTCTTTATCGGATTTGCAGTATCTTGAGTTCTTGTAAATAAACATTAAGTATACATTGAGTGATAAGCTAGCGTTGTTTTACCGGTTCTCAGGGACTATTTATGTGAATCTTGTCTAAATTTATATACAGGATGGCTAATCAATATAGAGTGGCGTGCCTTTTAAAGTTCCTGGTCACGAAACTCCATTTATTTGGTATTAAGCACTCCACTTGGCATTCTTTGAAGGCATATTTTAGATGAAATACATAAGAAACGTGGCCCCCAGGCCCGCTGTTGTTCCCATTGTGCCCAATATAATTATCTATATGCTCAAAACATGATTCATTATCGATAAAGGGTGATACTGGATATAGAGACATATTTGAAATCGAGACAACGATTTAGTTCGTTGAATTCACCAAATCATGGTACCATTAGGGACACCAAAATTTCATCAAGTAACAATAAAAAACCTTTCCATAACGTAACCATGTTTGTTTTTCATTATTTGATGAACAAATTGATGTTCACATTATGCTAGCTGGCTTGCTATGAAACCCAACTTTTTTGCTGAATTATCTTTTCTATTTAGTTCCAAGATCCAAGGCATTCATATCAGATGTAATCTTATCGTTAAATAAGCATAATGTAGCCTGTTAGGACGACTGATGTAAAATTCTTACAGAGACAAAATTGCGTTATCGATAAAACACACGTTATCTCAAACAAAGACGTTTATAAAAGCACAAGAGTTGCTCGCATTTCCGTGTAAACAGTGAAATAAACATTAGAAAACTAAGCTACGCTAAATTTAAATACTTTTTATCAGTGCATATCCCGCGGTTATACATCGTTTTTACCATCGAAAATTTTGGGTGCTGGTAATACAACGAATTCGAACACAAGAACGAGTCATTTGCTAAGTTTTGGTATAAATTTTAAATATTTATAGGCATATTTTGCATGAATTTTATTAAAATTGATGACCAACTTGTTTTATATCGTTCTAAAATAAATGGATATTCTCCAAACTGGTACTATCAATAAATTTATTATTGGCCATAGATGAAATATAAGTGAAACATAAAATCATCGTTGAAAAACGCAGATCATCAGGGGTGCGGATAATACACCGGTGCACGTTATACATCAAATTCGTTTTTTTTAAATTACAGTTGCTGGTTTTACATTGGTAATCATTTTATCTCAGAGAAATATATCAGAGAAACATCGAAAGGAAAGTCTTACATGCTCTAAATTAAGTCATGCTATTTCAATCAATTTTCAAAAAAAAGTCGATAGATTACGGGATGGCTTTAGCAATTGTTCTAGTGATTTCTTTGGAGACACTCATATATTTGGAGAACAAAAATTAACCTATTCAGCCTGCTAAATCAAAGTGATTGAACCTGGTTCTTTTTCAATAAAATATGGCAACGAACTGTCTCCAATTTTTCACTTAGATATTACACGTATCATTAGAAAGGGATGTATTATCTGTACAAGAAGTCTGCTGTCCGCTCACTCATCAAAACGCATATTTATGATCGTAAACTCTCAAACTACTGACCTGTTTCAAACCACTCATATTTAGTAAGTTTAGAAGTAATAAGAAGGCATACATCAACCCATCTAAAGATGAATGAGCTCATGCAATCTGGTTATAAGAAAAATCAGAACACTGAAGCGACCACGACACAACATTCTGACCAACTTAAATAAACCTTAAAATCGTAAAAAAAACTTAAAATCACCTATAGCCTGACTCCTCGTTATCAATGGATTGCCACATTTCAAATGTGTGAAAACACATTTAAAATGTAAATGTGTTATTTTTACAAACGATTGATGTAAAATATTTACCTGTTCATATTCGCTCAGCACACAAAATACTTGATGAAAACGATCGCCAACTGCTTATTTTGCCTGTCTTTCTAATGCCCTGCTCACTCGCTTAGAACGAATTATGAGATTCTGCTCGGCCTATGTGCAAGCAATTATCGAGTTCAAGTACCAAACCCTGGATGAAATCGCTCCACTGGTTAACATTTGAATACAAAATCCGATACGAAGTGCCCCTAACAAGATCAAAATATATAAAAAATGATTCCGAGTAGTAAGTGTCCTACAAACCTGTACATGTGGTGAGGTCAGCGGGTTATAACTAAAGCGCTCAATTATAAACCCGCATTGGATTATGAAAAGTGCTTTCATTGCGATTGCAACGACTCTAGAACAAACAACACATGGACGTTAGGGATAAGACATCGATTTGAAAGTTCAAAACTGCATATAAACTCATTTGTTTAAACTATGTTATATAGAATGATTTAGTTTTGATTTGAACCATATGGTAGTATGCTATATACTTTTGATATCAAAAGTGTGTTTTATGTAGCGTTTAGTCTTAGTGTGTTAAATCGTGTAGATATAACGTTTAATAATAAGAAATAAACTGATAATAATGATAATAAATCATAAGGTTATACCGGTATGCGTAAAAAATACTGACGTTGTATCAGATGATTTATCTTCAGAGTAAGAAAGTTGCAACAACTGTATGTCTCATAGACAATAAACTTCCCTACATGTCGGAAAATCGGACAGTTTATTGTTTGGTTCCAACAAAAACTTAAATGCATAGATTGTTAAAACTGTGTTTTATGATGTTAAATCTACTGTTGAATATTAAGAATGTATTATAATCAGTATGGATTCTGTCAAATATAGGGGTGTCACGCTTGATAGAAACCCGTCTGGTGAATAAAATAGTTGTCAATATATTGGCCAAAGCTGTCGATAAATTCATTGGTACTACTTTTGTATCGTTATAGCCAGGTTCTCTCAATTCAACTCCGTAAAAAGTGTAACACTTTCATTCCATGGCAATTAGGCTTGTGTTACAACTTATGGTATAGTTCCTCTTCTAGAAGAGAACTCTAAAAATATCTAAAACTAACTACCTGATCGAGGTCTTCACAGAAAATCCTCGCGACCCCAAATCGCTATTCGCTCGGATAAACAATAGTGTGCAAAAGAAGAAAAAAACCCTCCCCGAACATTCATCGACAAAGTCTCTTGCAACAAAAATCAAGAGTTATTTCAAATATAAAGTGGAAAACATCGACAAGCGTTCAATGATCATCTAACACCGCTTACAAGAACGACACTGATTTTGTTATATAACAAGTTTCGAGCGATTAACACCACAGACTAAACGAAATTTGATTGATCGTAGAATAGTTCAAACCTTAATCATGTAAATAAGATCCGATTCCAAAAGCACTGCTCCAACAATGTAATACAGAATTAACTCCTATAATATCTCGAATAGTAAATCTCTCATTGGAAATAGGGTAATTTCAAGACCTATATTAGCATGCCAACATCCGTCCAAAACTGGTTTCGATATAGAAATTAAGATATACTTATACGGATGAAGTAAATAATTCACTCCAATAATATTGCAAAATATGCGGATTTTTATCACATATATATATATTCCAAATAATACAAACAAATTAATATCATGTTCATAATTAAACATTAATGCAAGACAAGTATAGCTATGATGCTTGAAGAACATTACATCAAGTCAATACCGCAATCCTGATAACAATGAAACAATTGATACAACACAAATTACACATCAAATAGAAACTATTTTGCAAACAAATTCATTTCTTAATTGGGGTTAAGCATGGTCTGCTTATAACATAGGTGTTCTTCTTTTGAACTATAGATACTTTAAGAACTAATGATTGCTAGCTTAGACAGTAAATATTTTATTTTTGACCATCTTACATTTTTTGATGATATTTCTCAAGAATGACTTAGGTCTTTTTTTTTCATTTTGTTTATCGATGCGACCTTGACTACCATCTTCAACTACAACATTTATATCGACTTGTTTCTATATCAAGCACGACACCTGCATATTTATCAGATTTTCTGCAATAAGCATTAATCATATTTGATTCAAACGAAACTGTTAGTTCAAAGATTACTAAATCTTTGTCTTGCACAATAACAATATAAGATATTTCAGAGCTTGGTAATATTTTTTCTGGAACTGTTTTTTCCATTACAGTAAGACCTTGCTTATCAGCATAAATTTGGAAGTTTGACATTTTGTCCTCAAATTTTGTCAGATAGTTTGCTAGATTAGTGATATAATATAAAATGGTATCATGACGCTATTCAAACCTGTCGAGTTTACGTTTGCAGTTATTTGATACGTGATGTATAGTTTCGCACGACTGACATTGCGTGCATTTAGCGGATGATCGTTTTCCCCAACGTTTCAAATTAGCGTTTGTATGCAGCGTATCTTTACTAGCATTAATGATGAATGGAATCGTTCCTTTTGGTATGTTATATATTATGGATTGCCAGGTAACGTTATTTTGTTTATCATGAAGCAGTTCTATAAACTTGAACCGTAAGTCGTTTTGCGTGATTAGACCAGTGTTCAATTTTTTCGTTTTTCTACATTATATTTTAGAACGAGCATGGTCATCAAGGAAGCCACCGGTAGACAATTTTCTATACTTCTGGAAAGCAATAGTTTGCAAGTTACGCTACAATCTGCCTTAAAAACCACACAGCTCCAAAACTGCCCTTTTAGCCGTTTTGATACCCTCCTTGGCAGTCTAGATAAACAATAATGCTGATGTAAGCGGATTTGATATACAACATACTCCTCGGACGCCACCAGTCAAAGTTCGGTATAGAGAGAAGGGACAGTGATAAAGTGTGTTGAATTCTACTTGGCAAACCGCACTGTGTGCGTTATTTTGATCAGGGACAAACATGCTCAACCTCAACTGATTCCTCCCCCAGGTTCCGAAGTTTGGTCCGAGGCTCTACTACACTCCACCTCTCAAATATGTGCTCAGGATACTGCGCGGACTACTCAGGTTTCTTAAAATACGCCGGAAGCCAAAGAGCCTAAGATTTAAGCAACGGTATCGACTGCATGCAGAGTTGGACCACAAACAAAATTGAACCCCTCACAACTGGAAATCATGGGTGTCTGTAGTGCAGGAAACAGACCGAATGTTGAGATATCTCAATAAGTTGTGGGTGAAGCGCTATCAGGTCGGCCTGCATTTTACGAGGTTTAGGTTTTGTCGTCGACCATCCCTCCGCATAAATGGATCATGTTTATTTGTTCTAGATAAATAAAATAATGGGCCCTACCTTACTGTCGACGCGAAAAATACTGGGCCCTACCTTACTGTCGACGCGAAAAATACACTCGTATAGTTGTGTCATAAGCAGGATAGACTACTGCAATAGCACCCGTATTTTCCTCAAAAAGACCCAACTGCCACGACTCCATAGGATCTTGAACATAGCTGCCAGATTAATTCTTCGATGAGCCCGGGAAAGTAGCGTTACCGAATTATTGACACTTCATTTGTTTAGAATTGAAGACAGGATACGCTTTAAAGTACTCTGACTGACATGGCTATCGCTACAAAACAGTGGTCATTCATATATTTCAGATCATATATACCCCTTTTGACGTCTTAGATTCTCGGATAGCCTATAAATCTATGTTCCAAAAACGCGACATTCGTACGGAATGCATTTCGTCACTCCGCACAAAAACTCTGCAATGCTGTCCGAGAGCAACCTTTTCCTTCTCTGTTCAAAACCAAACTCAAAACTCGTTTTGGCAGGCAATAATACTATAAATGGTTATTGTCAAATCATTGTAGCGCACATAAACGAAAAATTGATGATGATGATGATGATGATAATGATGATGATGATGATGATGATGATGATGATGATGATGATGATGATGATGATGATAATGATGATGATGATAATGATGATGATGATGATTATGATGATGATGATGATGATGATGATGATGATGATGATGATGATGATAGTGATGGTGTTGATAATGACAAGTACAAATTATGCAAAATAAAATAGTAACAAGTAAGCCACTAAGATAAAACTTAATCAAACTACACAGATTTGCTCTTCGTATATGATTGTGTAACACAACTAAGATTTTTCTAGACAGAAACTACTTACCTTTATGTTTAAAAGATCAACCAGGTCGATTTGATATGGAACATTGTGCAAATTCCAATCAAAACTATCTGCAAAGTAAAAGTCTTGATATTTTATCGACTTATCTTGTTTTTCTCTAAAAAAAAATGTGTTTTTTTTGTCATGATTATGAGTTTTACCAATGTGACTTAATGTAATCTTTTTTAAAAAATCTATTTATGTCGTTGTATTTTGTTTGCAAAGTGATTTTTGTTGATTATGACTCGAAGAAAATCAATCGACCCAAATGGTTTATTGATTGAGATTCAATTTAGCAACATAGATGTAAATTGTGATTCGGAATAGGCAATAGAACGTTCATATCTGCTCATAGGATAGATTAATTTTACTAGCTAGCTGAGGCAGACATATGAACATATATTTTTGCAAACATTTAGTTACTTAAGGTATAGACACATATGATGAAACAACCATTTTAGATGGTTGATTCAACGTTGTTTCCTTTTTGAAGTGGAAACAACAATGAAACAAACATAAGAAACAACCATTCGCAAAAGCATCCAAATTATCAAGTATTCTGATTAGAGTATTTTCAATTCATTAATGAATTACTGTTTATTTGAAATTAAGTCTTGTAACAAACCATTTAACACCTTGATAATTGTTGACGATAATACCATTCAATTTAAATTTTGATTCGGAATAGGCAATAGAACGGTCATATCTGCTCATAAGATAGATTACTTTTACTAGCTAGCTGTGGCAGACATATGAACATATATTTTTGCAAACATTTAGTTACTTAAGGTATAGACACATATGATGAAACAACCATTTCACTAGCCAACAGTCAATTTGTGACTGAGGAGAGATCATGTTTTTAAAGCTAATTTAGGGTCACTGATTACGAAACTGATGTCCAAAATGCCCTATCAGGTCTGATTTTTTTTCTATCGAGAGTTGAAAATTTTCGAAAATTTCACAATTTTAAGGCGTTTAACGTTTTTTTTCACCATAATTAGACATTTTGGGCTTTCCGGATCGGTAATTAAATGGTTTGATCACATAGAGCAAACAAAATACGATATGTAGGGACATTTTATCATGAAATTCATTCACAAAATTGACCGTTTAAAACCAAAAATTGA
>LQRL01176215.1:3393-44913 GCA_001703475.1 Hydroides elegans
ATTTTTAAAGCTTTTATTCCTTCAATTCTAAAACATATTCTACCGAACGTTGCCTACACGGCAGCACGATAACGTCACGCTCACGCGTGACGTCACAACGTAAGCATCAATCCACCTGCGGTTTAGACAGGTGTTTGAGTACAACCTTAAAACACATGTAGGTGAACGATAATACAAGACCTAACTGAATCAATAATAATAAAACCTAATAAAACTTCGCTAATAATAAAATGAACGATAATAACGGATTTTAACATAGACAATTTATCATATGGATTTAAACACAGAATCTTCGATTCTTCACAAAATGCATGAAATTCGCATATTTTGTTGCTATTTTGACTAAGCAATAGTATTTTTTTTGTGTGGAGAATGCAATGATTACAACAATAAGATAAATGGTGCTATGATGATCATTATAAAACCAAGGAAGATAAAACAGATATAACTTGCAATTATTTTGTTTTAAATATAAAAAATTTAAAAGCTCACTATCTATATTATTGAAATATATAAAAAACATTTTTGCTTGGTTTGTAGCAAGATAACTTCTATATATTAGAGGAGGATGAAACACGTAAAAAGTCAATAATTTCACTTGCAACAAATAATTCTAAGGCTATTTAATAATAAAAAGACAACAATAGCATCCCATTTTATGTATATCAAGTGCATCGGTTCAAAGGGATCATCTTTTTTTACAACAGTGTGTGTATTAGTAATATCAAAAGGATAAAAATGATGTTAAAACTTTGGGGCATATGAAAACTATGTGCATTCGCTTGACTAGTAAATATATCGTTAACTATTAAGAATAAATTTATTTTGTTAAGGAAAAACATGGCTTTGTTATCTTGAAATAGAAATAGCATAAATGAGAATCTTCCATCAGAATAAAACAAAATCAAATTTCACATATAATTCAATGAAAACCTTTAAATAATTATTCATGAGTAAGTTTTATATTGAATCATCTATATAATAATCTATAGTAGAGCTCCCAATTTAAAAACTTGGTTATCAATTACTTAATGCAGTGAAACCTTCGGAAGATATGAATATTTAAATATTTTAAGCTACTCAACTTATCTTGACCCATGGAAATTAAAATGCCATTTATTAAAATTATGTAAAAGGAATCGGTATATAGACGGGTAAATATGAAAGATTGATAACCAAAACATATATTTTAATATTTTTTATAAGATTCTATAGTGGACAACATTTTTTAAAACATATAAAGTAAAATTTATCAAGATAAAAACACATATTTTCCTGTTACTGCCATGTTAACCCTGGCCACTTTGTTTGCTTACGGAATATTCATAATACACCCCCATCTTGCAGTACAAACTTGATATTATTTGTTTCAACTAAGTGTCCACTTATTAACTTCTGTGCCAAGATTCAATAAATAAAACAGTACATATACCCCTCTCTACAGTTTCGACTCATTTACTCTATCGTTAAACCATCATCCGACTATAGTTTGGAAACCCCTAATGTTACTCTCTTGTTTAAACTCTTTTACAGGTAAAACTGCTCATTTGTATATCTGCGACCGGGCGGTGGAGGTGGCGGTGGGAAGCGCATATCTTCCGCTTGAGCAACCGCAGTCTGGACGATCGCTTGCGCTGAAGGGTCAGTAAACGCGGCTGCGACTACCGCCGCGGGGATGAGCACGAATGGCAGCGCTTGACCAGATGTCGTTGCAAAACGCAGAACGAAAGCGGCGCCGCACTATGTGGCTACTGGTAATGCAAATATCAAAGCCCATAAAACGGCTTCCAGATTATCCATGTTTTTATGCAACAATAGTTCTATAAATTTGGTGACCTGTGGAGGAACCTGTGGAGAAAACAGTTCACATATAGTGTGCCTGATATCGTCCTAGATAGTTTAATATAATGAAGAATAAAAGGAAAAGGAATAAAAGTAGTCCATTAGTACAAAACCCATGAAAAAAAGTTCTCATTAAACATTTTTTTTCACACAAAAAATGGATTCTAAGGTCTTATAATTAGATACTCTCGCTGCCTGTGCCGAGGCCGAGAAAGATATAAACGCGTTAGAAGAAAAATCAACAGATGATATCATACGAGAAATGGCTCGTGATATCAAGGATATCAAATTGCAACAGGCATTAGATAAGAAAGAACTATCTGATCTGAAAGTTGAAATTCAAAGTCTCAAAAACGAGAATCAAATCAACCAATATAAAATAAAAAGCCTGGAAAATGAACTATCAAATATGAGAGCGCAATCAATGCGAAACAACCTACTGTTTCTTAATGTCGCTAGTGAAGGGAGCAATGAGAACATCATTGCAAAGGTTAGGCATATTTTTGATCAAATTGGTGTTCCGAACAGTAACGCCATCAGGATCGAAAGGGCCCACAGGCTAGGAAGACCAGGATCAAATACACCTATTTTAGTCAAGTTTTCGTTCTATGAAGATCAAATGGCTGTCTGGTAAAGGCACACACCACTCCGGGGCACAGGCATATACGTAAACGAGCAATTCCCCAGTACAATTGAGGATAGAAGATGTGACATATACCCTCTCCTTCCGTGCTTGAAGCGCAAATACGGTGCTAACAAAGTATTCGTTAAGCTAGACCGCCTGTTCAGTGACGGAAAGGAGTACACGGTCCACACCATGCCAAAACTCCTTGCCAACATCAAGGAAGATCCTGGCGCTGTAGCGGTCGCAAATACCCATGTGTTTCTTGGGAAGTATTCACCGCTATCAAACTTCTTTCCGTGCTCAATCACCGTAGATGGCAACAGTTACTGCTCCTCCGAACAAGCGTACCAGCACGCAAGTTTCGCAGGCAACATGAAAGCAGCAGAGGCGATCAAGAAGGAAGTTCATCCAGTGAAAATCAAGCGCATTGGTGACGATATATCAAGCGCAGATTGGATTGAATCAGAAGCAGCAGCTACCGCGATGACACACATTCTAAAAGCCAAGTTTTACCAAGTAGAAACGGCAAAACAACTGCGTATTTCTACTGGGAAAAAGCGCCTCGGTGAGGCAAATCCTAGTAAAAACGCAAGCTACTGGGCGACGGGTTTTGGTAAAGGTTCTCCAAACGCGCTTAACACAGCTGCATGGGGGAAAACAAACTTGGGGAAATCCTAGAATCAGTTAGAAACAGCCTAGTTCAGAAATAAATCATATATCTTTATTACATATGTACAAGTCTTATATCGTTGTGTAATTGCTTGAATGTTATGTGCGAAATACGATGTTAACGTTATATAAACTCAGGTTTGGTCGGTTTTCAAAACAACCATTTAATGGTCTACAAAGCCTTATATTAAACCGCCACTTAAACGGATTATCAAATCAGGTATATAAAACGAAATATTATTAATTGACATACAAAACATATAGCAACGTGTTATTCCTTTCCTATAACGCATAATCATAAAAGGGTTCGATTACTTCAAGTAATTTTTGACTAGATGAACGAATTTATTTATGGTAGAGTGCCGAGACGGTTATCGATACAACGGCTCAGACGAAGTTTATGTTTTTATCTCTACATCTTTTCAAAGTCGTTTAAAGAAGTGCGCCCCTCTAACATTTATGCTTGATAAGTAAAAAAAAGTCATACAGTATGCAGTGCTAACACTTATCAACAACCAACATTATTCTAACTTGCATATATTACTTTATGTTTCTTTACAACAATTTCTACGCTGAACAATGCTACGAACATTACTACTCGCAATCTTTCTATAACGAAGCAGATTACTTTCAAACTCACTTCGGCTACAGCAACCATTCTATAAGGACAAGTAAAGGCATCACTTATAAGCAATATACAATACAATCCTATGACTATAAACACATTATCACAAAGCTGTAGAGGTCTAGTAGATAGCAACAAAAGACGCAGTCTGTTTAGCTGAATTGCAACGCATCCACACGGCCCTTTTGACATAATCTTTCTCCAAGAAACCCACACCTCTTTGTCCATGTGGACTAGCTATAGATCCAGAGACCTTACCCTATGTGCTCATGGTAGTCAATCTAGTCGTGGAGTCATGACAATTATATCTGAAAAACTTGCCAAGTATGTCACTAATAATACCATAGATAGTCAAGGGAGATATTTGATAACAGAAATGCAAATAGATCAAACTAAATTTGTGATAATAAACATATACGCCCCAAACCTTGAAAAACAGGCAGAACAGATAAATTACTGGAACACCATTCGCAGACACCTTGATAATAATAGAGATTCAATTGTTATTCTAGGAGGAGACTTCAATTTATATCTTAATGGGGACCTCGACAAAAAGCCTCCCTCACTTAAAGTATAAACAAGCACCAATCAGTTAAGGGAAATAATGAAAGACAACAATTTAAATGATATTTGGAGAATCAAAAACGAAAACAAAAAACACTTTACTTGGAGAAGAAATAAACCCACATTAATTCAATCGCGATTAGATTATTGGCTTATTTCAACACCTCTTACTTATGATGTTACCCAAGTAAAAATAAGTCCAGCCTTCAACAAATAAGTCCAGCCTTCAAAAAAAGTCCTAATATAAAGCAATTACTTGTTAGAAGTGATATCTCAATACAAAAACCCATGGAAAAAGGAGCATTCCCTTGCGGCAATAAATGCAAGCTCTGTCAACACTTAACACCAACCAAGTTAACGTATAATAAAGACAAAAGTTACTCTTTGAAAATAACAATGCATCTTAATTGCATTTCAACATCAGTGGTTTATCTGATAACATGTAAAGCATGTGGTATACAGTATATCGGACAAACAGGGAACAGCCTTTGACAACGAATGTATGGCCATTTTAACGATATAGCAAGACGAGACCTATATAAGCCAGTCAGTGAACATTTCGCCAAACATGACGTAAGCAACTTAATTGTGACGCCATTACGTAAATGTCGTGACGACACCAACACAAGACTACGCTTAGAAGAAGCGTTAATATCCAATTTCAAAACCAGACAACCCAACGGACTCAATTTGATAAATTAAAATAGGACAAAATAAAATACCAAAATGAATAAGGGAACATCTATACATAGAATTATCCAGCCAAACAACCCGCCACAGCAAAATAAAGTTAACCTGAAGCGATTTGATTGCCAAATTTGTGATAAAAACTTCAGCACGAAACAGTCTTTGAAAAGACACACCACAAACATTCATGTTTTAGAACCACAGAGGCACCATTGTCCAGTCTGCGAACGGAATTTCACCAGAAGAGATACACTAAAAACACACATAACCAAAGTTCACCAACTTCAGATCGCCGATTTCAATATTAAAACAGATCCAGTTTCCTATCCGAAATTGCAAGCCTCAACACCGGTCAAATACCTACCCCCTTTTGAAGCC
This sequence comes from Hydroides elegans, assembly GCA_001703475.1. Lineage (NCBI taxonomy): Eukaryota > Metazoa > Annelida > Polychaeta > Sabellida > Serpulidae > Hydroides > Hydroides elegans. The sequence goes on from LQRL01176215.1 coordinate 8,784, forward strand.
AACCCAAATATCAACCATACGCGACGCTCACAAATAAACTATTTCGAGCCAGTTTTTAAAAAATTCACATTCAAGCCCGATTTAGACCATTGCACACAAAAGAAAGTTTCATCAGGACTACGTCCGAGATCACCACCCACTCCAGTTCAAGATGAAACATTACCCCCCGTCATGAAATCTATGAAAAAAGACAACGGAATACTCACGATACAATTAAAAAGGAGCCACCTTATTCCGAAAGCTCGATGTTGTACACAAACCCTTCCTAAAACACCTCGATATATACATCAGATACGGAAAAGACAACAAATTTCAACCACGAACCACCATAGAGAACGACTAATAAACACTAAAATACCAGGAGAAAAAATCCTCCGTTTTGACTCTTCTACAAAAAATGTCGAAATGATAACCCAACTACAATATCAGCTAGCATCACACCCATCAAAGATTCACAGTTGGCAACCCTCTATGCAGATCTACAGCTCTCGTCCGACGAAGATTAGAAATTTAAAACTTTTCTGAATCAAAGCAATATTTTTTGAAGATTTTTATTGTATAAAGTCTACTGCATACTAAACATGTTTTTCAGATAGACCACTACTATAAGACTGTTCCCAAATACTAAAGAAAATCTAGCCATGTTCTCAAGTAATTTCAAAAAAGGTTGAATTTATTTATAATACTATCATTTCCTCATAGCGACCATCTATACATTGAGTTAATTCATTTTACAACAATTAACTATGACGCAATAATGTTAAAAATGCTTAGAATATTTATTACGTCACAATGCTTGTTAAAAAATGTATACCGTTTTCATAGTACTTCAAGACAACGAATCCATTTGAAAATAATCATCCTCTGATGAAGGGCGTTTAGCTCGAAACATGTAAGGAAAGATTCATATATAAAATTAAAAGCATAACCAAAAACATTTTTTACTGTGTTAAACCGGCTTTATAACCGTTCATTATAAGTCCAGGATTTAAAACAAATCATAGCGCAATATCAATGAAATTTGACTTAAAAAGCATACCGAAACGAGGGCCTGGTCTATGGACATTTCCCAGCTATCTTCTGAAAGATGAAGCACATACAACTTACATTGAACGTGTAATTGAAAAAATAGAAAATGACTACGGACAATCTAATCCACACGATTTTTGGAAATCCATGAAGTTCAAAATCCGACAAGAAACAATAACCTTTTCAAAAGATAAACGAAAAAAAGATAACCAATATAAAACTGAACTATATAACAAACGTGCTTCAATGGAAATCAATTTAAATTCAGCGGATAAACCTGAAGAAATACAAACCATACAGTCTGAAATAAACTCACTGAATTTGGAAATCGAATTATACGAACAAAATAAAGCGTATGGCCATTTCATCAGAAGTAAAGCATACTTTATAGAGCATAACCAGCGTAATTCTAAGATGTTTTTCAAACTAGAAAAACAAAATAACACTGAAAAGCTTATTAAAAAGTTAAAATTAGATGATGGAAAAGAAATAACGAAATCGGACGAAATATTAGAGGAAACAGCCCATTTCTATGAATCCCTTTACAAACGAAACCCACTTGTTTCTGACCAGAAATACGAATTTTTCTTTCGAAATAATATCCCAAAACTATCAGTTGAACAAAAAAGCGACTTAAGTAGGCCCATCACAATAAACGAACTAAACAATTCACTAGGAGTTATGCAAGATAATAAAAGCCCTGGAACAGATGGTTTTACTAAAGAATTTTATAGGCATTTTTGGGGAAAAGTCAAAACACACTTGTTCAATTCTTATAACTATAGTTTAAAACAAGGCTTTCTTAGTATTCGATTAGTAAACCTCCTCCATCCTTGTTACTATTGGCCAAATCTAGGGTTTTTAGTAGTTTAATTAGTTTATTGAAATTTAAACAAATAATATATATTTGTATGTTATAACCTATGTGTTTCCCGTAGCTCGATTCAATTCGAATATGTGCATGTGTTTTCTTCGATTAAACAAAACAAAAACCAAATATATACAGTGCAAGTATTATGTACGTTTCTTGTTATATCATTTGTCACTATTCCCTTAGTAGACATAAAAGTGTAATAATATCAGTCACATATTATCCTTAAGACGAGTGCAATGTCACATCTATATACATACAATTATGATATTGCTAAAGATATCACACCCATTAGCTTTATACATATGTGAGATAATGTCAATTTGATAATATATTTCATATTTTAAATTCAGTTGTCTAAATTAACTGTTAATCTCTTTTCTAGCATATCATTAAATTTAAACACAGTTTATCAGACAAAAATAGGGAATCGTTTTGTCAAAGGTGCAATTTCAAAAGAAGGAGATGTGTCTGAGGGAATTTCACCATTCAATACAAATAGTTTGGCTTTCGAAATGATTGGACGCAAACTTTAAATAGTAAAACCCTTAAAGCATCAGGTCGTCCTTTGTCTCTCAAATTCATCGATGGAGAGATAAGGTGTTTTCAAACGGATGGGGTAACAGTTTATGACGCGGCTGCCCTTCTTTTACGAGGAAATGCTGTTATTGCTAGTACAATCTGTATGAATTGTTAAAAAATCAGGTAATGAACATAACTTGTTGAACAACTTGATACGGTACATTAGTCTTTCATAGTAAACATTTAAATACATTTTCGGTTCGACTTCTAATTGCAGTGCTTAGTATATATAAATATATTCTTACATTAAGACAATTTATATATCTATATTTAATAAAGCATCTTATATTATTATGAAATTTCTTTATTGTCTTTGCAGGTAAAGTAATCAAAATAATATCAGGCAATCTGTATTTCGGAGTAGCAGTTCAACATAACCAATGCTACGCGTGCCCAAACCGTTTATCACAGATATACGTCTTCTCATGCAGTCACTGGCGTTGGATGCGCACAATACAGCTGTCTAATCAGAGTGATGACTGCTTGAGGAACACTCTCTGTGTCTCCGATCACCATATCAAATTGTGCTGCTGGGGTAGCAATAAGCTTATGGTATCAAATTTGGATGGAAAAATTATGTCGGCGCATGAGTCTGAGATTAAAATGACGGAGAATTCACGCGAAGGAACGAATCAATGCGAATCATTGAAGAGTTGTTTGAATGGCCAACTTTTGTGTTAAGAGGATGGTTACAGCAACCTGATCGTCGCCTGATATGGTAACAAACGTCTTTTGCCGATTGCACCTGATACAGATTAAGGATGGCCGACAGGTGCCATCTGGTCGAAGGGGCGTCGGTGTGTTAGCAGTGATTTGGAATACTCCATCACTATATTTGAATAAATAAATGTTTAAATTCTACATTTCATACAATTAGCAGGACAATCGGTGATATATATTTTTTGTGAATTAGCGTGACCTTCAAAGAACTGCCTACATTGTAATCTTGCATTCAAACAGTTTACAGTTGTATATATTTGGATCGATTACAAAGATAAATATGCGATGAATAATATTAGAATATCTGTAATATATGTTTACTCTTGTATATTTTTACTATTTAAGTTAAAATAATAATAAAAAAAACATTAATCAACTATGAAACAAAACGGAATTATAGTTTTATATTTTCAATCTTATTTATCAAACGAATATTTTTTTTCGAGGTCAACATTCGCTTTATAATACATTGAATATTTCGAAATTCTCAAAATGACAAACATTGCCCAGTAATTAATAAACAACTTTGTTTATAAAGCTAGAAGTCTAAAATATTATTGATAACTAACGATACCTTATCCAGAATTGTGTATCATGCAACGAATCCCCGTTTTGATAAATCATCGAAGCTGAAAATTTAGTCAAGGTTTTCATATTATCAAGTGTTATAATTAAAATAGCTAAACCAACTGCTTGATAGAAAGTACTGCACAATCTTATTTTTTTTAAATTAAAAGTCTCATCTTCCTAAAAATCAATATATATATTTAAATATATACATATATAACGTATTTCGATGTGCATTTATAAATACAATGTGAAAGATGAATGTTACCCATTATATTCAACTAATGGTTGAAGTTTATATTTATTGGAAATAATGTAAAATTTCATGTACAAACAAAATATCTCAACATTGATCTTAAAATGTATCATAAGTGTATCATAATGAAAACAGGTTAACATGATTTGCGTATATATCAAAGTCAAAGGTTTTCTCTGGGGAGTGATACAAATAAAGCTATCAGAAGTTGAATTACATTTTAACTAAAACACACGCTGCTTATGTATAGTTTAGATATACGGCTGTAATGCAATGTTGCCGATGTACTCAACGTTCAAAATCAGAGACCCACCATTCTAGCACAAATGTCTGACATAGCCTAAGAAGTGCATTTTAAAAACACATTGTGGCATACACATAAATGTGATATACAAATAAAGGTGTATGTAAACATGATTAGACATTGATTATAACCTGTCATAAATGTAATCACTACGTAATGACAATCACAACTTCTCGAAAACAAGTTCAGCGCCTGATTGGGTAATTGAAGGGCTACTTTGCTTTTTATTTCTTTAAACTTGCATTCAAGGATACTACTTGACATACGATTAATTTTACTACCATACAGCTATATACTCAAAATGAATATGAGATCATGTTAAGTTGTTTATTTGCAATGCTATAAACGGTGAACGAATATATAAGTATATAAGTGTTTTATTTGCAAAGCTATAAACTGTGAACGAATATATAAGTAGATATCTGCATAAACTGAACAAATTAAACAATTGCATTAAGAGTTTGGGCTAAGTAAAATATATGAAATCAATCAGCGAAAGAATTGACCGATAATAAAGGAAAGTATATTTAAAATAAAAACAATAATATCAATTTCTATGGTGAACCTTAACTTAACGCATCCTTAAGTCTTAAAACAATTCAGGAAAGTAACTTATATTCATAAATATTTAATTTAACATATAAATAATTGAAATAAAGGAATAATTATTATATTAGAGAAAAAGCATTTTACTTCCACAGAAACCTATTATGGCATACGGAGGGAGAGCTTCAGGATCGACAACGCCATCACTAGACGAGCTTCCTTTGGGTGAAGGTGAAGTTGACATTGGTGACTACCGTGTTCAGCTTACTGATGACATTGGAAGTGGTTCCTTTGGCACGGTATATGAGGCCGACAATCGATATACAAACGAAATCGTAGCCGTTAAAAAGATCAAGTTTACATTTAGGAAAGAAATCGATCATGAAATGAGAGATATGGCAACGTCAGAAGCTGAGACAATGAGAATCATACAGCATCCTCACATTGTCAGCTTGCTGGATTTCAAAATCCGTCTCGGAAGTGCATGGTTATTCATGCCATATTGCGATCTAGGTGATATGGGCAGCTATCTCAAAAACAACCCTGAATTATCAATTGGAAAACGATTTATAATGATGCATCAATTAGCAAAAGCAGTTGATCATCTGCACCACCATACTCCGCCCATAATTCATCGTGACATTAAGCCCGGAAACGTACTGGTAAAGCAAATAAACGGTGAAGAAAGAGCAATGCTTACGGATTTTGGATTTGCCAAACTGTATGATTATAGTATGAGTATAACGGGATCAGCAGTTTATAGACATTTTCAAGAATCGTTGAAGGGCACATCGGGTTATATGGCACCAGAATTTTACATGGAGGATCCAAATGGATTAACATACACGGCCACGGTAGATATCTTCAGTTTGGGTCTCATGTTTTCTATCATTTTCGAATATTCACATGAAAACAAGAATTTACAGCCTATGAGTGGTAAGTAAAATATTTTTTTTATAATTACACGCATTTAATAATTTTAAAAGATTTCAAAAGATCAGGATGGCTTATTTTATATATGAAGAAAGTATTGTGTGTGGCTAACGGTCAAACGTATGATTATTTAACAATGTATGTTATCATTTAAATATCAGGAAATTATAGAACACATTTTACCTTTATATTTCAAGTGAAAGCGAAGAGAGAGAAAAAGGTAGTGAATTTTGGGTTTGAAATGAGCGAATGCTTTAAGCGATCAGAAACATTGCCTTGCATTGTGGAACACGAGGCAAATGATAGTACATCAATTCAAGACCTAAAGGAGCTAATCTTGAAGATGACTGCTTTTCATGACCATGACCGGATACACATAGGAACAGTGGTGCAAATATTGAACAGAATCGTGTGTAAGTTTCAATTCGTGTAAATTAACAGATATACCGTTTCAATCTCTCTAGCCCATCTTGTTTCAGCTTTGTCGGGCGTTTGTATGTAAGCAAGTTGAAAATTCAGTAATCCTAAAATCATTTACCTAAAAACCTATCTATTGTCAAATTGTATACAGAATAACTGTATAAACGTTTACTACCTTATACGCTAGATATGGATTTTTAAATGGTAAATCTATACTTTATTAATATATATTATTATTTCATACATACGTTATTGATTTAGAGCTTTCAGACCCCCACCAAAGCTTTAGTATTTTTTGTTCATCACAGCATAAAGCGATTTCAGGTTTTACAATTAGCTTTCGAGTCCAAAGCAAATGAAAAAAGGTACCCTCATGCTGGCGTGTCTTTTACTGGCAATTTGAATTATAACTGTCGCCATCGAGGAAGATCGATTTGCTTACATTGTCCAACATGCATTTTGCCATAAAGTTGATAACAATCTTTAATGAAATGTCTCGATAAAAGGATTAAATAAAAACTGTATTATCCTTACAAACATTAAACGTTTGCATTTGTATAGCATATGGGCATGTAGAACATCAGCAGCAGAATATCACACTTATACTTATTAAGTCCTGGGAATTTAATACATATTTTCGAAACTCCATAAAACGCTGTAATAATGATATTGTTTTTTTATATTGGCGCATAAATAAATAATTAAACTATTTTTTATATATGCAAGGGTATAAATTTAAGCAAAACTGGTATTAATCAAAGCTGATATTAATCAAAATCAAATAATATAACGTAACGTCATTGCTAAACTAAAAAAAACTTCATATATCTAAACTAAATAATTATCTAAAATAAACTAAAGATGTGTCATCGCCCTTGGCCATTTCATTTTGTTTATTTACTATTTTAATAATGTTATGCATAAAATATACTTTTTTACACAATTATCCTTTATAGACGATGCAATCAAATATAAAAAAAACTGTTTGCGAACCATTGATCTTGAACACATGGTTAATACTTTTTGTCAACAACTGATTAATTTGCTTAGTACATACTATCTTACTCGAATCTTAGCCTATTAGTTATCACTTATATACATTTTCATGACAATTCAGTTTCGATATTAGAGAAGAATCTAGCAATTTAGATGAACGATGTAACTCATATAATTTTATGGTAGCAAGCCGGTGTTTTATGTTTATATACCGTTTTCCAGTGCCTGAGGAAATTGCAACAGCCAATACAAATAATTTGGCTTTGAACATGATCGGACGCAAACTTAACCAAGTGAAACATGTGAAAATATCAGATCAGCCATGGTCTATCAGATTTATTGATGGAGAAATATGGTGTTGTCAGAGTAACGGGGTATCAGTTTATGACACAACGCTGACCACTGTGAGACGCATTGATACCGGCAGCGTATTGGATGTTGTCCTTCTTCCGGGAGAAAATGTTGCTATTGCTGGGAGCGCTTTGTGTGAGATGTCCAAATCAGGTATTGAAATTTATTCGTTAAAAACGTTTCACACGGTACAATGATATTTCTTAGCCATAAATTTGAATACATAAAATTAATACTAAGTGAACGAAATCCATATTTTTTTTTCTAAAATTCAAATCGTGGGCCAGACCTATCACTGCAATGTAAGTAATCTATTTTAATATATTTTGTTTATTAAATGATATTTACAAAATGAAATGTAAAAATGCATAGTATATACATTTTATTCTGTTACAAACGTTACTTTTTTCAACCAAACGATACAGGCGAAACTATCAAGGAAATATCAACCGATTCACATGGTGGAGTAGCAGTCTATAGCAACCAGTGTTACGCGTGCCCATCCTTTTCATCACGGATAGACGTCTTTGGGTGCAGTGACTGGCAGTTGCTTCGCTCAATGCAACTACCTGGCTGTGACACCCACTGCCTGTGGCACACTATAACCGTGAGCGGACAACACATCAACGTGTGCTGCTGGGATACGCATAGACTCATAGTATTGAATTTGGATGGAAAAGTGAATTCGATTCATGGGCCTGAAATTGAAATTCAACATGATTCCCGTAAAGTAGCCAATCGAGATGGATCAGTGAAAAGTAGATTGTGTGGTCCAATATTGTGCCAAGAGGACAATGAACGGAACGTGCTCATCGCAGATTATGCCAAAAATCGTCTCCTGCTGTTCACAACTGATTGCAGGTGGTACGATGTCACACCAGGTGATTATGTTGACAGGTTGAGCAGTGCAGTGTGGTTGAGCGGACGTCTCTACGTTAGCAGTTTGGTTGACAAGTCTATCACCATGTTTAAATGATCACATGTGTACTATATATTTGAGAAATGCTGAACGACGCTAAGTTTGAGATATTCATTGCCTATTTCCTGATATCCAGCTTCTAGAATTGTTGCATTTTTTTAATTTGAAGACGCATATATAAAAACTGTTAACAAGAAGTCGACTCTTTTTCAGGTGCACCCTCTCTTAGCCTCGTTAAACTATATATTTGAGAAAGAATCACCATGTGATTCAGTGATATGGTGAGGTGTATTAGAGAGCACTTGTCAATTAAAAAAATATACAAGTAATTGATATTTTGACCAATCAGCATTCCATTTCGCAATGGAATGATGCATTTGAAGAAACAGATACACCAGTGACATTGTTTAAGAACAGCTTAAGTGTATATTGCATTGCATCTAATCAACTAAAGAAATCATTCTTGTATTTAAAATTGTATTTGTTAAATAATAGTTTAATTTTGTTTGCTGTAACAACATTTGGTTCACCGAAGTGTCCCAACCCTTTCCCAATTGGTGTCCTCAGTAAATCCCAGCTGAAAATAATTTCGTTAATGTCGTCAGAAGAAATTATATTTGTTATGTTTATTTACTTTTTTCGTAATTGACTTATGAATTTGTAAGGTATGATTGCTAATTTAGTTGATCATTTGATTAATCAAGTTTTGATACTAGAAATTGTTGACGGCCAATTGCTCAATAATGATAATAAGACCAGCTGATATTTCTTTATGGGATTGGTAAATTGTTACGGTAAGAATTAGTAAATATTTCATTTGAATTAATCTAATAATGCGTACAAACATGGTCGAACTCAAAAGAGCGCTGATTTTGCCAGAAAATTTGATTAAATCGTCTGACTATAATCAACATTTTACATTTATGCAAATGTGTTTCTGTTCTGCTTCAATCTGGCTAGAAATGGAAGAAGCTAGCTTGGAAAAAATGAACATTGTTTTGAAAAGTGTTTATATCAAAAAAGCAACTTTGGTGTTGTTGATTTTATAATGTTGTTTTAAGATGATTTCACCGATTTGAGAAAAATGTATCGTGAGGTGCCCATCATAGAGTCAATATTTTACTTTGACTTTTCAATTGTTTCCAACCGTTTGGAAACTATACCATTCTCTGAGAAATGCCACAATAATTTATATATATGTATCAAATCACAGAATGTACGTGACTGTGATGTAAATCCGTTTCCTTATCATAAGCTTTACTACTGATGGAAGTCGTTCTTTATTGACAAGAGGGGAAATAAAATCGGGGATGATAGAAGAATAGGTTAATCCAGTTTCATGATTCATAATGGCGACCTTATGATCTAATAATGTATAGTAATTAAGAGAACTTTGAGGTTGTGCATGCAGCATACAAAGTCGTGTTTTGCGCTGAAATTACTTTTATAACTTCACTGTCGTTATAAATTGAATGCTGGGGACAGATGATCAAATGGAAGCATAAATCATGTAATAATGTTACACAAAAAACAACACTGGATTAAAAGATATTAACCATACAAAAGGAAGGAATGCTTTGGGTTTAGAAATTGTATTTATCAAATGAATATCACATTTCAATTTCACTATGACAACATTTAATTTTAAAACATAATATTTTATATTTTTTATATGACAAAAAGTGCATATTTGGGAAATAACCATGAATTTGTTTTTCATTTATACGCAAATAATATGATGAAGGCATCTCTCACAAACTTAATATATTTTATTTCATTCATTTTATAAAGTTCTAAAAATATAGTGTATTTGATAATATTCTAATAAATAATTTGCATGAAACATATCATTCAACGGTCTTCCAATATTAATATATTTGGAATGTTAAACCTTTATTGAAGGTGTTGAACTCAAGTCTATCATAACGTGTCGAATGATAAAGTGTTCTTTGATTGAATACAAATAAGACTAGTGATTTAAAACTATAATTGCCACGCTCTTAATTAATTGGTATGAAATATCTATATTTCAAATTGTTCTCAGAAACAACACAATCGTTATGTTTTATAGTTAAAAATGAAGTTTATAAAACAATGTGACCTTCTTTAGTTACAATTACATCCCGGCATGCATTTAGGCTTTCCTGGGCAGTCGTCATTTTCTCATCCTGACTATTCTTATGAACTTTGTGCGTTGCATATATGTAATAACCTTGACTTGGGTCTTCTAAGGTCAAAGGTCAGTCAGGGCCAGGCTTTCTCACTACTAATTGTAAGTTGGTCTGTTGAGTTGTCCTTCAGAATTCCGAGGTACCGGGTTGTGCTGCTATGCCATTATTTTCACCTTTACTCGTAGATTAACTTTGACTTGGTCATGAAATAACTGTTTCGGTCACGCACCGTATTTCCGTCGTTGTGATTTTTGTCTCTCGTGCGTGTAATGGAACTAGAAATGGAGAGACATTATACGAGTTAGATCAATAACTAAATCTGCTTGCAGACAAATATTTGTACGTAAAAATGATGATAATTGGTGTCATCGTGCAAAGTTGATACGATTTGTTAACCATCTAGATGTTGATAAACTTTGCATTAGGGTACAATTATATCTTAATGGATGACAACACAAACAAAATCGAAATTGCTGATTAACAGATGATGGGCTTAATTGTGACCTGAAAGTCCGTTTCACTATGCTTTATTCGACAATAAAGACCAACCAAGCTAGATCTTCTAGCTATGAGTTCTCTATACAAATGTGCACGTGTTCTCAAGAAAAATCGTGATGCGTTATTATCATGTCAGCTAATAATGGTCAAAAAAATTTTTTTCGCGCAATTATATGATCTTTAATCCATTTGAGTGCTTTGTGAACTGTAATTATCAACCTTGCGTCACACATGTACATATTCATGTCAATTGTTTTTTTTAACCATGAATATATATGCTAGAATGATATGCATCCTTTATGATACTTATTATTTATGAAGCGAATAAAATCAGCCGTTGGTAGTAGTAGTATCATGGTATATATTATAGTAACCTTTATATCATGTTCAGCTTTAGGGTTCCATGTAACAGCATGATCTTACCATATGTTAAAATTAAATTAACTAAGTGATACACACCACTCGACCAATCTACATTACAGTAGACTTTCGTTTACTTAAGGTGCTTGGGTGTTTACCTGAGTTTTGAGATTTACCTCGAGTCACCCATCAATTCAACCTTGGCTTTGAACAACTGATATATAAATCAGAGGACCTACCAATCACCTCGAGTTATCCGTTGATTCGAGTTAATCGTGTTCGAGTAAACGAGGTTCCACTGTAATTTTTGTACATTTTATTTGCTCCCGTTTTATTACATGTTATCATGTGTATAATTTGAAATCGTAAAAAGGTAATAATTAAATAGTGTAGCAATAAGTTTTTTCATTTATGTCTAGATGGTTTTGTACATTTTATCATTTGCTTATGTAAAAAAGTATATCAATATATTGCATTAAGCGTTGTTCGTAATAATACAAGATGGGGTTAGGGAAGAACCTCGTTTACATACACTTCATTATTTATGTAAATACGTCATGTGTACCATATTTGTAACATTTAAGCAACTGTTAATGAGCCAACATCTAAATACAACCTAAGCTCGCAACAACAGAAAAACAATCAAATTTTATTTTAATTACCATCTTTTTCCATGTGTTAAGAAACTAAACTTCTTTTGTGTCATATTTCCAATGGATATTTTTTAATCAAATATATACTACTTGTTAAACAACAACTCATGCACATTATAACATGAGCGATCAAGTATTCTTACCTTCTGTTACATGTTGAAATGTTTAAGTGGGACCAACTCACTATCAGGTACATTATCTACTTAAGATGAGTGTAGATCACACTTATAGTAAAGTATATACGATTTATAAATATATAAGCTGAATAACAAGATCATGAACATATGTGTGTACATGATCCAATGCGACTAAATTATTAGTGCTCTGGCATATTCAATCAAAAATATATTTGAAATATAATCTTAAGGAACCAAACGAATATTATTGACTGAACATGGGGAATCATGTAAAAAATGCAGCTTCAAACGAAGAAGACGTTAAAATCGGTAAATATAAAGTGACATTAACAGAGGAAATCCGATGATTTGGAACTTTGCAAATTGAATCAAATATGTGTTAGCAAAGGTGTGCGTAAAGAGCCTGTCAATATGTTCTGAAAGTATGTATGAACACTAAAATCAAAAACATCAATTTTCAATTCAACTGCAATAAGAATATAGAGTTAACATCATGCATTTCCACGAAATGGTAGACACGTATCGCGTTATTATTTAGTCCTCTCGATAATTTGATATTTGGACACGTTCGTTTTCAATAGATATAAGACCAATACGTTTTTACTCACTAATGATTGTTCAGCTTACAAGCAATGTAGCTGCCAATTAGAATTATAAATTGCTAGATTTATCAATATGTTTATGCCCAGTATCCAACTGATATTGATAACATCACAAGCATTGGGAATAAAGCAATTTAGAGATAAGTTGAGCTGTGAATACTTATTATATGTATTCTAGGTTTTCGAATAAAATAATCCCAAAACAATTCTAATGTATCCATTTGATATGTTATATATAGTTCTAAAACATCCGTAAAACATATTTTTAAAGTATGTAAATGGTAATATGATATTGCATTTGACTGCTTGGGCTTCATGCATGAATCTCTTGATCCACATATACGTAATCATAAAATATGTGATAATACAAAAACAAGTGCATGGCAGGTGGATTGATATTCGGCCAAACACACGGATTTACATACAAATCAACAGACAGAATGACAGACACATGTGCACAACTAACGTGAAAACATAGCATTTGGTACGCATTCAAAACTTATATAAGCTCCTGGTTTTGCAATCTTATTTTTCTTTCTGTGGCAAATCTAATGGAAAAAACAGGCTGCTCCAAAAATGTAAATATTTTTGAAATAATGATAAAAATGTTATATTCGAAAAACTAAACATTGATGATCTTTATGTTTCACATGAAAATATGTTACGGGGTACCACGCTGTGTTTGGTATATCAGTGTCCTATCATTAATAAATGTTTCAGAGTAAATTGAGTTGTTTGAATGACATTTAGTCAATTTGCGGATAGTTCAATCCGACTTTCTATCACTAGTATTTCCATAAAATTGGTTCTTTCAGCAACGCATACCGATTTTTAAGATTGAGGGAAAAATATAAAGTGATTAAAATCATACTTTAAATTTAATCATAGCTATTAGATATAACAAATTGGCATGGTCTAAGAATGCTTTACACTAATTGTCATTATTTATACTATAATTTGCTACAATTGTATTGTTTTTATAAATACAAAATGAGCACTTTTTAAGATTTCAAATAATTGCGTATTCTTTTCACTGTCGCAAATATTTTCACACATAATTCATTCGGAATTAGTTCACACAACAAACAAAAATTGATTGTATTACTACCAGCACATATAAAACAACTATATACCCCCATCCCCTCCGCCACCATTGCAATCCATCTATTATTTTAACATCGAGGCACCATTTAACCTCGTGCAAAACGTGCAAAAATATGGGCTAGGACAAAATGACAACAATTTGACTTTAATAACTATGCGCGCAGTTACCTATACACAAGCGAACTTGCTATCTCCCCTATTTCTGTTTCTATTAAGGTCTTCACTTATGTATTGATTTTTTTCTTATAGACAAGCTTTGGATTTTTATATTAGAATATTGCTTCAGTATGCGACATAGTTTTCATAAATCTTCTTTGTGTTTACAAGTTAACCGATTTGCAAATGATATACATAAAACCTTATAATAAACATAATCGGTGTTTATTTTAGAACATGATTCACTGCTTTATTTTTGAATAAAATAAACGATTAAAAGAAAAGAAATGGGAGTATATATTAAGGACGAAATACACTTGAATAGATATTTAATTTGTATTTTATATTTAAGTGATAAGCTGTAAAATGTGTAAAATTTCTATTTTTGAACATTGAAAACGGATAAAATATTTGATAGGTAAGTCACATCAGAGAGGGTTCTAAATACTCTGCATTGAGTTTATAAAGTAGAGAATATGTCTTGCTTAGATATACATACATATATGTATAACACAATATTTGTACGCTGAATTACAGTTATGTCTGTCATGTCTTGCCATCCAAATTGAACACCAAAACGAAATTACTCTTTAATTGAACTTTAATAAGCATATGAAGTCACGTAATGTGTGTGTATATAGTACTTATATAGTGTGTTTGAGTTCAGGTGAGACTGATCAGACTGTTTATCTGTATTTTAACTAGCTGAAATATGTCTCAAACACCTACTCCAATTCGCTTTTTCATTTAATCAAATCGTTAGAAAATCATTTTCTTTTGATTTGATAAATAATAATACGAAATGGAAGTTTAAAAAACCCTGGGTTACGTGCGTAAAAAGAAGCCTAATGGCTATACAGACCGATCGGCAAACATTCCGACGAATACGCGGATAGACCAACGGACGGACATACCTAAAAACAATATCATTCCACCACGGTTCCATGCTTACCAACAAGTTACCAATGGATAGACGAATATTTCTACTCTAATCTTAAGTCTACGCTGCTGCATTTTTCAAAATAAATAACAACATACTTGGGGATTTAATATCTTGAATATTAATATTTTAGTATTTTATCTATAGCAAAGCTGGATAAAAGAAAACAACAAATTATATGTATGTATTCATTTATTTGGCCTAGGATAAATAGGCAATACGGGTAGAGCCATACGACCAAACAAACGCATATACAGACAGATAGACAACCACGAACATACCTGATAACTATTTCATTGCAAATAGGTACGAAAAGTCTCCTTTCAAAGAACACGTTTGCCCTACTTGCTGATTCTATTCTAAGCATTCACTGCTGTATTGATCTGTTTTATTACACTAAGCTTTGGAACTGTAATTATACACTAATATCGCTCCATTGTGTGGGTGTTTCATAATAGGAAGTATATACAGCTAGTGCATTATTTGCAACGAGAACGCACTTATATTGTAAACGTGTTTTGCCGTTATAATTTTTCCAAAATAACACAAATCATTAATCAATGCCTATCTTGTATTGCAGGTTTGATTATTTAAAAAAATATCAGAAAGTATGCTTGGTATTTTAAGGATAGCTCGATAAAAGGAAATATTCACGGATTACAATAGTAAATAGGATAGTTATTATTTCATTGCCATGTTATTCTTATGTTGTAGTGATGATCTGCAAATTTGAGCAAATACAACTTTGAGCATTATTTATCAACCAAAATTTATCAAAGGTGAGTTTTCGTAAATATTCGTAAATAGTATTCTAATACTTTTAAATGGCCTGTTTGATAGAGTTGTAAAGAATGAATAAACTTCAATTAATATATGACTCAATATTTATTTTCTCAAAGCATTACACCCCAACTTGGTCAATGTTTAAATTATTATTTTTTACAAACAAATAAGCTTAAAACTTACTGAAACGATGTTATATTTGAAAATATTCTTAGATGTCTAAGTCAAATACCATAATAAATGTTTACTTGTTGATTTGTTGATAATATATTTGTATGTTTTACCTATGTCTCATAGATTCCTTTTCAATGCCGTCGATAAAGCTGAAAATCTATTCCTTTTCAAAACACGTCGATAAAGCTGAAAATCTATTTTATATAACGATTATATGCCTGAAAGTGAAAAGATGATATATTTTATCGATTCAGAGTGATGGTCGCAACAAAAGTCAAGTAAGATAACCCAAGCATATAAGTCAGTCTACCATCGGAAAACTTTTGTTGAAGGAAACTCTTTAAAAAAGATTAAATCGACATCGGTCGCTATCGTGTGCTGTTAACTACAATATAAAAAGTGGTACATTGGGAAACGTAATTTAGGCATCTGGCTTATGAACCTTCGAAAACTTCAGAACAAGTATATAGATATAATTGCAATAGATTTAAAGCTGTGGCATGATATGAACTGTACCGTACATTTGATTGTTTCTATTGAAGTGTTCAATGCATATTATATGATATATATCGAAACACACACAAACCGAAAATGGGGAACTATTTTGCAAAAGGTTTAAGTTTAAAAGAGGGAGAGGTACAAATTGGTAGATATAGGGTGACTTTAACCGATGATTTAGGTAGCGGTTCATTTGGAGTTGTCCACCCTGCAGTCAATATACATACCGAAGAAAAAGTTGCTGTTAAGAAAATGAGATTTACATTTGGCACATATACCAACGAAGAATTTAGACAATTGGCAGAAGCTGAAGCCGAAACAATGAAAATGGTTCGTCATCCGAATATAGTAAGTCTATTGGACTGCAAAACGGCCCATGGATGTGCATGGCTCTTTATGCCACTTTGTGATCGAGGCGATTTAATTCACTATCTCGGCAATAACGCTGATATACCACTTGGCAAAAGATTCGTATTGATGCATCAATTGGCAAAGGCGGTGTCATGCTTACATGGAAACAGTCCACCGATTATTCACCGTGATATCAAGCCGGGAAATGTGTTGATAAAAGATATCAATGGGGAAGATTGCGCGATGCTCACGGATTTCGGGTTTGCGAAATTGTATGATTATAATATGAGTATGGCTGGATCACTTGTTTACCGAGAATATCACGAATCGTTGAAAGGCACACCATTTTTTATGGCACCAGAGTTTTTCATGGAAGATCCATCAGGTTTGAAATACACGGCAACAGTAGATATATTCAGTTTGGGTCTCATGTATTCCATCATCACAGAGTATTCGCAAGAAAACAAGAATTTACTACCATTGAGTGGTAAGTAGAATAAAGAGTTCGTTAAAATTACCATTATCAATAATGCCGAGTTGTTTCATGTATATCTTCTTCCAAATTATAATTTTAGATAAGATATATTTATGGTTTTCTTTCAAATCTCATTACATAGTATCCCAATTTGCTTACAAGTAGTATCTTGTCGTGGTATTGTTCCATACCACACATGATTTACCTTTATCTGTTCAGTGAAAGCAAAAAATGAACACAAAATAGTGAACTTCGGGTTTGAAATGAGTGAATGCTTTAAGCGATCAGAAACATTGCCTTACATTGTGGAACATGATGCAAAAGACAAGGCATCGATACATGACCTGAAGGAAGTCGTTCTGAAGATGACAGCATTCCATGACCATGACCTCATACATATAGGAGCAGTGGAGGAAACATTTAAAAGACTTTGGTGTAAGTTTCGATTCATGTATGTTGACAGAAACGTCCTGTAAAGTTTTGGTGAAACTAATACCGGGTTTATGCTTGTTGCCCTATAGATGGTAACAATGTCTAATACAAAGTCGTGATACGTAGCTCTCTGGTGGAGCAGCATATTTGTAAACACTAAGTCATGGGTTTGAATAAAATCTTTTTTATTTGAGCAGCATGCTTGAAAAACTAAGCCATGGGTTTGAATAAAATCTTGATTATCGTAAAACGTGGCTAGCATGATTGATCAGAAACACATTATATCTTTGGTTCATGTTGATATCAATAAAAAAACTAAGCAGCACTTTTATACAATTGTGCAAATTAAATGGCACGTGAATAAACTGATTTACATTTAGAGGACTGTTAATGTAACGTCTTCAAATATATAACGCTGTTCTCATTGTTCTTGACAAATTTGCTCATTCACCTACTGAAATAATGTAATGTATAAGATGAATCCATAATTGACTGGCTGTGAACAGATAATAGATAGAATAAGCATGTTTAATATTTTCTCATTTTTTATTATATCCTTTTTAAGAAATTGCTTATGATACTTATATACAAACATTTGCCACTAAGCTATCAATTTTTCAATTTATGTTTTAAAGTTTTAATACAATTTAAATTTTCTATACCACATTGAATAAAGCCATCTGAATGAATGATATCAACGACAACAAAACATGTTAAGGTACAAGCCTCATTCTATATTGTTTTTCATTTTTATATATTTTATATATTGTTTTTCAGTGTCTGAAGGATTTTCAACAGTGGATTCACATAGTATGGTTTTTGAAAAGGTTTGGCGCAAGCTAAAGCCAGTAAAAGCTATTAAAACATCAGCTTATCCCTCGTCTCTCAAATTAATTGACGGAGAAATATGGTTTTGTCAGGAAGATGGGGTATCAGTTTATGACACAACGCTGACCCCGGTGAGACATTTGGATACCGGCGGCGTATCGGACGTGGCCCTTCTTCCAGGAGGAAATGTGGTTACTGCTGGGTGGTCTTTGTGTGAAATGTCCAAATCAGGTACTGAAAAAAACTTTCGTTAACATATTTCAAACGGTTCAATAATATTGTTTAACTCTTAATGTGAACAAATATATTCATACTTAGTGAAGAAAAATTTCATTAGTTCTAAAATTTCAAATCGCGGGTCAGAACTATCGCTGCAGTGCAATTAAGTCATTAGAAAATATTTTTAAATATATATACATATATCATATACTTTCAAAATGAAATACATGTACAAAAATATGTTATACATGAATATACATGAATAAACATCTAATGTTGTCATCATGTCCTATGTGTATTCCAAACGAAACAATACAGGTGATGTTATAGGGCAAATATCAACCAAAACCCTTACCGGAGTAGCAGTCCACAACGACAAGTGCTACGCGTGTCCAAGTTATTCATCACAAATAGACGTCTACGGGTGCAGTGATTGGCAATTGCTTCGCTCAATGCATCTATCTGGCTGTGACACCCACTGCATGTGGAACACTATTACCATTAGAAGTCAATACATCAAAGTGTGCTGCCGGGATACGCATAGACTTTTGATATTGAATTTGGATGGAACAGTGAAGTCGATTCATGGGCCTGATATTGAAGTTCAAAATATTTCCCGAAAAGTAGCCAGTAATGGTGGATCAGTTAAGAGTAGATTGAGTTGGCCAATTTTGTGCCAAGAGGACGATGATGGCAACTTGCTCATCGCCGATAAATTCAATGATCGTCTGCTGCTATTTACAGCTGATTGTCTGTGGTACGATGTCACACCAGGTGGTGGTGTAAAGCGTCCGCGGGGTGCAGTGTGGTTGAACGAGCGTCTCTATGTTATCAGTTTGTTTAAGTCTATCACCATGTTTGAATGATCACATACGTACTATTAATATGGGCAAAACCACCAGGATATAGTGATAAAATGAGGTGTTTGAGGATAAACACTTGGATTCAGTGATATAACGAGCTGTTTGAGGAAAACACTATTCGTTTAGGATAAAAGACAAGTTATCAATAAGTTTTAAAAATCAGCACATCATTAGGCGATGAAATTATGTATGTAAAGAAATAGCTATACCAGTGTCATTGTCCCAAAACAACTAAGGGCGTATAACAAAACATCTATATAATCAACTAGAGTAATCATTCTGTTATGTTTAAAAGTTATCTTTATTGATTAAATATTCAATTTAGTTTGATTTAACAACATTCGATTCAAAGACATTAACATACAAAAGGAAGAATAACTCTTGATTAAATAAAATGTTTTTATTTAATGAAGAAAATATTTATTTCGTAATGACCATATTCGATTTAAAACATAACACTCTAATGCATTTTATGACAAATATTGCATATTTTGGGAAATGATCAAGAACTATTTACATTTTACGCCAATAATATAATAACGTCATATGAAACTAAATCTCTTAGTTTTCATTTTTAACATTTCTAAGTTCTAAATATCTTTCTATACGTCCCTTATGATGAAATATCATTACATTGCATCCCCCTTTTATTGTTATATCTTTAGAATGTAAAGTTAATCTATGTTTTTGCCTGATGAATATAATAGAATGTCGAACTATTTCGCTATAACTAGCTATTGAAAATTCACGTTACTCTCAAAACTATTTGAAATAGAATATATATATATATTCAAAATGTTCTCGTAAAATGTATAACCCTCTGAAATTGTAATTCAATAATTTATTTGGAACATAGAACCATCGATTCCTAAACTTATTTCGACCTTGTTTATTTGAAACAATGTAGCTTTTTAACTTATGTAATAAGCATTTGCATAAAGCATAGAATTACTCTATGAACCATATAATAAATAAATATATTGCACGACATCAACAAATTATCTACAACATGTCTTATTATTCTACTTCGCTACGAACTTCTAGCACTGCTATGCACAAAGCTCAAAGCACAGCAAAAACAAATGATACAGCAAGCGAAGGGGCCGTATATATGTATTCCCAATTTGAAAAAAAAACTAGTAGCTTAAGTTTACTTTGCATTTATACTGTCAAGAGCAGCCATAATTCGCAAACACTGGTTAATTAACATGTTAACAGCCCAAGTTTGCTATAAATTGTTGTATTCATATTAATAAACGGACACTGTCTGATTGATAGGTGTCTTTGTTACTGATGATTTGATATGAACAAGAGATAAATAACATAGCACGGATTAGGACAATGACAAAGGGGACAATCTAGGTACAAACAGTGATTTTGGTGTTAAATATGTTCCAACATATTATTTGCATATTAATAGCTCAATGCTTGAGGGCTTCTTTAAAGAGAAACCCTCGGCTAAATAAAAGAAAATATTGAGACCAGCTCAAATTACTACGTTAAGAGCATTTACTTATTTAATAACCAGAAGTGAAAAAACCCTCATCCATCCAATTGATAAAATACATGCCAAATGTTTTTTCATATCAATCATGCACAAACCGATATGCACAAACCGACTCATTTTTCATATCAAACATACACTAACCGATATTATTTGGAATCAAGCCAAAGGTTTTGTAAACATATACGAAAGATTCCTTAGTCAGCTAACAAGTAGCGGATTGCACATGGTAAACAATAACTCATACCATCTTTCACTGATACATACATGATGTGTCAATTCCTTTTATCGATTTTCTAAGAACAACATTTAAAACAACTGTTATCCTACAACAAAACTACCCTCCCATTTACCTTCATTCCATTTAATTTGAAACAAACTTGTTCTAAAATTTCAAATGAAAAGAAAAGTCTATTATACATCCTATATAATCACATCCATATAATGTGTATTCAGTCCATCGGTTCAAAGGGGTAATTGTTTTTTTTAAACACAAAGGAGATTAGCCAAAAGGGTACACAGTTATATCAAAGGGTATAAATTGATCGGATTGATTTGTAGCATATGAAAACTATCTTTCTTAGACTTGATTAGAAAATATATCGTTTATTATAAAGAGTAATTAATTGTTAATTTATCAAGGATGTAAAATAGTTTTTGTTAAGTTGAAAATAAAACAAGAATCGTCCCTCCCAAAAATCTAATTTCACATTTACTCATTTGAAAATATTTTAATATCTATACTTGAGTAAGTTTTCTTATAGAATCAGGGACACATTCTGTAATAGAGCTCCCAATTTACAAAGTTGATAAATCATTGCTTTAAGTAGTGAAACCACCGTAACATATGGGCATTCAGAAATAAGAAGTGTATAAATTGATCATACCGTTGGATTTCAAATTGTCATTTATTAAAATTACATAAAAGGAACAGGTGTATGGCTGGGTCAATATGAAAGAATAATAATAAAAATATATCTTTTTATATAATTTTTATGATATTCTATAATAGGCAACATTATTTTCTTAAGCATTTAAACGAAAAATTGATAGGAAAAAACATATATTTTTCTAGTAACTGCCATGTTTATGCAGGCCACATTGCTTGC
This sequence comes from Hydroides elegans, assembly GCA_001703475.1. Taxonomy (NCBI): domain Eukaryota; kingdom Metazoa; phylum Annelida; class Polychaeta; order Sabellida; family Serpulidae; genus Hydroides; species Hydroides elegans. Next base: position 31,135 of record LQRL01176215.1, read on the forward strand.
TTACGGATTATTCATAAGGTACTCAAGTCTTGCAGGACAAACTGGACATAATTCATATTAACTAAGTGTCCACTTATTAACTGCTGTGAGGTGCGACACAGTTTCTGCTACTGCTCAAAGGCATCTATGAGATTTTTGTTGCTTTTATGGATGCAACTCAGTAAAACGGGTGACCTGTAGGGTGCAAAATGCGGAAAATGAGGTTCACCCATTCAATTTGCTGCTTCTAAATAGCTGTAAATGTATACACCGTAATGGGCGATTTAGGTTCATTTTTCAGTCTCTATAATTTATATGCTATTTGATATTGCGACTAGACACAATATTCCAACTGGTCACTGTTCAACACATTTTACTTCATCATTAGTTTTACCCAAGTGTACATCGCGTTTGGGCATATCAAAATTTAATATTTCCCTATCATATATCTTATTGGTCAATTACTATCGCTTAACCACCCAATGAAAAACAACGAATATATTCATATATGCATGGACTTCTGTTCAGAAATTAATGCAAAAATGAACGGCAAATCGTTAATATTGCATACTCCGATTACTGGAGATCTATTTTGACGTATATCTTATATATCAATTCAAAATTTGATACCGATTTACAATACATGCATCATTCGTTCTTTTCTGATTGTGCTGGTGGAAACTAGTTTTACATGTTAAAATAAACTGAACCATAACTATTACTAAGCCTAAAGCCAAAAATTTATAGGCATTCGATCAATATAACCCTTTACCCAAAGCCCCTCCTCGATACAAATTGGTTCATGTTTATAAATCTGATAAGTATATCCTGACGATTACTCAACATGCATCAAAACCGACATTTTAAAATAATAAATGCATAAAACCCGTTTTAAAATTCAGAACAATCAATATTCATACACAGTGTATATCTATTTTTTAAATTTTCTTTTTCAATCCGTTTAAATCTCACTTGTATAATTGATCATCTGCTCTACATTTCTGGATAATCCAAGGTCAACGACAATACTTGTCCCTACCGTGTATCACAGATAGACGTCCTTTCATGTAGTGACTAGCGTTGGTTGCGCACAATACAGCTGCCTCACCATTGTGACTCCTGCTTGAATCACATACTCGGTGTCTTCTTCCACCATATCAAAGAGTGCTGCTGGGATAGCAATAAACTTATGATACCTTATTTGGATTAAGAAATCATGTCGGCGCATGGGCGAGATATAGAAAAAAACTGAGGATACGTATCCAGGCAAATCATTGAAGAGCTTGAATGGTCCACATTTCTGCCAAGAGAATGGTAATGACAATTTGATCGTAGCTGATTATGGTAAAAACCGCCTGCTGTTGTTCACAGCTGAGGGGGAGTGGCGCGATGTAACACCTGAAAGTGGTTTAAGACAACCGACCTGTGCCGATTGGTAGAACGGGTGCATGTATGTAAGCAGCTATTGGGGAAAATTACAATCACTTTGTTTAAATGAATAAATGTTTGAATTCTATATGGTAAACAATTATCAGATGAATTGGTGAGGGAATTATTTTTTGGAGAAATAGCGTGACCTTCCAAGCTTACATACAATCAGACATTTAAAGTGTTACAGTTTACAGTATTATATTTTTCGATCATTCATAAAAAAATATGCGATGATTAATGTGAGTGAAAATAAAACAATGCTAGAATATCTGAAATGTGCGTTTAGCCTTGTTTTCTAATGGTTTAGTTAATCTAGCAATTATTTAAACGTTAATTAACAATAAACCAAAATGAAACCATTATTTTCAATTCAAAATTGTATTTGTCAAATTAACATCACATTTATTTCTCAACGTCAAAATTCGCTTTATGATACATATAATTTTTTGATATGCTCAAAAAAATATATAAACCAGATGTCAAATCTAAAATATTGTTAATTACTAAAGATTGTTTCTCCAGAATTGTTTATTATGCAACAATTCCACGTTGTATTAAATCCTCAAAGCTAAAAGTTAAATAGCGGTTTTCATATCATGAAGCGTGGCGAAAATGATTCATCGTTAACATAGTTAGAAATAACTTTACCATAAAATGGACTGCACAATGGTATTGCTATTTCTTAATTACCATCTTCCTAGAATCATATTAATTCAATATATACACATACAAAACGTATTTTGATGTGTTTTCTAAATACAATGTGAAAGATTAATGTCAATCTAAATATTAAAAACATTAATTAACCTATATATATTTTAAAAATAATGTTCGTGTTTAAACACGTTACACAATATCGTTTCTCAACATTGATCTTAAATTATGGATCATAAGTGTATATGGAAGCGGGTTAACATGATGTGCATACATATCAAAGTCAAAGGGCTTTATCTGGAAAGTGATACAGATAAGGCTATCGCATGCATGTTGAATTAAAGATTAACTCAAAGCAATCTGCTTATGTATAGTTTAGACATATGGCTGCTATGCAATGTGGCCGATGTACTCAACATTTGAAATCAGGGACCCGATATTCCAGCACAATTTTCTGCTATAAGACGTGCCTAAGACGTGCATTTGAAAACATATTGTTGCATACAAAGAGTGTGATACAGAAAAAAATGTTTATAAACATGGTAATACACTGATTTTGTCCGGTCATAAATGCAATCACTACGTAATAACACTTAACAATTCTCGAAAGCAAGGTCAGAGACTGAATTAGTTATTAAGCGTTACTTTGCTTTTTTATTGATTTTAACTTGCATTTAATGGTAATACTTCGCATACCATTAATTTTACTCCAATATAGCTTTATATTCACAATGAATAGGAGATAATGTTAAGTGTTTTATTTGCGATGCTATAAACGTGGGACGAATATATAAGTAGATATCCGCATAAACTGAACAAGCTTAACAATTGCATTATGAATTTGGGTGAGGTAAAATATATGAAATCAATGTTATGAACCAGCGGGTATATTGAAAGAATTGGCCGGTAATTAAGGTAAGTATATTTAAAATAAAAACCATTATATAACTTTCTATGATGAACCTAAACTTAATGCATCCTTAAGTCTTGTCAAAATTAAACAGTATTTCTGGAAAGTAATTAATGTTCATAAATATTTAATTTATCATCTTATGATGAAGGAAATAATAATTAATTTAGATAAATATAATTTTACTAATGTTCTTCCCAAGAAACTAGAATGGCATACGGATGGAGTGCTTTTCGGATGGCAACGGCATCACTAGACAATCTTCCGTTGGGTGCAGGTGAGGTTGATATCGGTAACTACCGTGTTCAGCTTGCTGATGATATAGGGAGTGGTTCTTTCGGTACGGTTTATGAGGCAACCAATCGATACACACAAGAAATAGTAGCCGTCAAGAAGATCAAGTATACGTTCAGGAAAGAAGTCAATAATGAAATGAGGGACATGGCAACGTCAGAAGCAGAAACAATGAGAATCATAAAACATCCTAACATTGTCAGTTTACTGGATTGCGAAATACGCCTTGGAAGTGCATGGCTATTCATGCCATATTGCGAACTTGGTGATATGGGCAGCTATCTCAAAAACAACCCTGAATTGTCAATTGGACAACGATTCATAATGATGCATCAATTGGCAAAAGCTGTTGATCATCTGCACCATCATACTCCGCCTATAATTCATCGTGACATTAAGCCCGGAAACGTACTGGTTAAGCAAATAAATGGTGAAGAAAGAGCCATGCTCACGGACTTTGGATTTGCCAAACTGTATGATTATAGTATGAGCATTACAGGATCCGCAGTGTATAGGCATTTTCAAGAATCGTTGAAAGGCACACCGAGTTATATGGCACCGGAATTTTTCTTGGAAGATCCTAACGGGTTAAAATACACAGCAACAGTAGATATCTTCAGTTTGGGTCTCATGTATTCTATCATCTTCGAATATTCACAAGAAAACAGAAATTTACAGCCAAGGAGTGGTACGTAAAAAATATATTGTTAATATTCTAATTTCATTATTTTTTCTTGTCAAAGCATGAGGCTTTCAAACATTTTATTATGTAATTAATAGTGTCAACACTCTTTTTAGATCAAAATATTGTCGTATGAAAATCAAAGCAATTTATAGAACATAATTTCTATTTTTTTGTGAAGTGAAAGCAAAGAGAGAAAAAAAGATAGTGAACATAGGGTTCGAAATGAGCGAAAGTTTTAAGCGTTCTGAGACATTGCCTTGCATTGTCGAACACGATACAAATGACAAGACATCAATTCACGACCTAAAGGAGCTCATCTTGAAGATGACTGCATTCCATGACCATCTCCGAATACATATAGGCGCAGTGGAGGAAACCTTGAAGCACATCGTGTGTAAGTTTGAATTCGTGTATATATGTAGACTAGCCCTTTAAATCTCTCGTTTTTTCGTGACATCTACCAACCTTATTAGTTGTTTTGTTCAAGTAAGGTGATATCTCAGCAATAAAAATCATTTAATCAATCCGTTATATTGGCTCAGTTTAGACAACAGGGCTTTGACTCCTTTACCAAAGCTTGATAATACCATATTTATTACATTTTGTGGTACTGAAACATGAATTATCGATTGTTTGTTGACATCACAGCGCTCTTCGCCTTATAATAGTAATGGATATGTTTTATAAAGTATTTCAAAGAACGTTATTATGATTGTTTTTATGTTGATGTGAAAACAAAAAAAAAAAATTTTCATGCATTTATAAGGTTGAAACGCTCTTCTATATATCAAACATAGTTTATCGATTAACATACCACCTTTGCTAAAACGAGCCCTGACATTATCAACTATCGCTGTTTCATTATCCTTGACAATTGTGCTTTGTTAATTCAACGTTGAAATGAAACGAAACTTGTTTAATGTTTTCACGGACTTATATTATGTTATGGTTAAAACCGACATTAACTGTTTATGTATTGTTTTTCAGGTTCAGAGCAAATTTTAACAATCGATTCAAATAATTAAAAAAAAAACACTTTTTAATTTATATGGTTACTAGCATTTTTTAAAATATATATTGTTTTCCAGTGTCTGAGCGAATTTCAACAATCAACAAAACTAGTTTAGCCTCTGCAATCGTTGGACGCAAACTTAAGCAAGTAAAAACTATAAAAGCATCAGATCTTCCCCTTTCTCTCAAATTGATTGATGGAGAAATATGGTGTTGCCAAGAAGACGGGGTATCAGTTTTTGACACCAAGCTGACCCCTGTGCGACGCATGAACACCGGCTATACATACGATGTTGCCCTTCTTCCAGGAGGAAACATTGTTATTGTTGTCGGCAGTTTGCGTGAAATGTCAAAATCAGGTACTGAAAAGCTTTTGTTAAAAACGTTTAACACAGTACAATGATATTTTAGCCCTTCATATATTAGTAATAAGTGAAAACATTAATGTTTTAAAACCGTAGCCCAGATTTTTTTCTGCAGTGCAAGTAACTGTCGCACTTTCATATATGTTGTTACAAACTTTTATATTACCTTTAAAATGAACAACTACAGGAAATGTTATCAATGAAATATCAAGCAAATCACATTGGAGCGTAGCTGTCCACAACAACCAGTGCTACGCGTGCCCAAAATTGTCATCACACATAGACGTCTACGGATGCAGTGACTGGCAGTTGCTGCGCTCAATACAACTACCTGGCTGCAATACCTATTGCTGGAGGCACACTATAACCGTAAGCAGCAAACACATCAAAGTGTGTTGTATGATAACGCATAGACTTATAATATTGAGTTTGGATGGAGAAGTGAAGTTGATTCATGGGCCTCAGATTGAAATTAAAACTAATTACAGTGAAGCCGCCAATCGAGACGGATCAGTAAAAGGTAGGTTGTATGGTCCATCATTATGCCAAGAGGATGATGAGGGCAACGTGTTCATCGCAGATGAATTCCATGACCGTCTGCTGTTGTTCACAGCGGATAACATGTGGTTAGATGCGGGGTTTAAGCGTCCGACAGGTGCAGTCTCGTTGAACAGGCGTCTTTATGTTAGCAGTGGGTATTATAAAATCAGCATGTTTGAATGATCACAAGCGCGCTATATCGTTGTGAAAATCACGAGATAATGTGATGACGTGGTGAGGTATAAAAAGAAAGTAACGTATCACTTTTTGGAAAGCACAAGTTACCAATATTTTGACCAATCAACGTGCCATTTCGCAATGACATGATGCATTTGGAGAAATGGCTATATTTGTGACATTGTTTAAGAGCAGTTTAAGTGTATATTGCATAGCATCTTATCAACTATTGATTCATTCTTTTGTTCAAAATTGTATTTCTTGTTAAACTCGAATCGTTAATCGTAATGTATCACTTTCTTAATGATTTGATTTTTTTATAATGTTGATTTTATGCATACGGTTCATTGTGGTTTAGTTTCAATACATCTCAATAAACTTTAATGTATATTTGCAATCCAAAATATAGTTTCATTTCAACATAATACACTATTATGAGCGGTAATATTTCACAAATGATTTACCAATATATTTTCATGTAAAACACGCGTCCTGCATAAAATGATATTGAAAATTGTACCAGCCATTTCGAACTTATCTCAACATTTTTTTTAAAATTCTAATAATGATTTAAAACGTAGTTAATTATCATTTGCATAAATTATCGAATTTCTATTTTAACAATAAAACCAATAACTATACTGCGCAACAACATAAATAAATATTCTACAAACTGTCATTAATTAAGCTAGTTTTCTACTTACTTCAGAATCGGTATGCACAAAGCTCAAACACACTTAAACACATACATTTATATATGGATGGGCTGTATATAAATATTTGTAATTAAATCTTTCACGGAGTTTTCGTTGACTTGACATACAAACTTTCAAATGCAGAAGAGATTATTATTTGATCACTATCTAATTTATCATGAGATACATTTTTTAAACGAACACAAGAAGCATGACATTTAAATAGATCAATAGAAAACAATACCGACGAACAGGAGGATTAACTAACGGACAAACACATCTCAAAACATTATCCTCACACCAAGGTTCCGAGCTTATCATGGGCTATATATGAATATGCGATCTTTCTACTTTCTGTATATATTTCGGTCTACCCTACTGTATTGATCCAGTGATAATATATCAGGCTTGGGTATAATGTAATTTTGAATGTGCCACGTATATATCAAAAGTTGCAATGTCATTTTAAATAAAACCATTTGCTAATCATATACATAGAAGTGCAACGCTTTTCATTTCATAATAATTTCTGATTATACAAACCGAATACTGGATGAAAGGAATACACACATTGAATTGTAAAAATGAGTCAATTTTAGGCGTAGTGAAGATAAGACAATGTTTCACGATTTTGAGTTAACGTCAAATTAGAACAGTGTTTTACGATGTTTTTCGAATGATTAAGTTTCAATATACTATATATATTTTAGTTTTTGAAAAGAAAGTATGTTGTTGTGTAAAATTAGTTTGATGACGCAATTAAAGCAATAAAATTTGATTTATGACAATTCAATGCATGTTCAAATGGGACTGGTCGATCCGTGTTTATGTGTTTCAGATATTCGAATAAGAAAATGTCTCAAAATCCAAACACTTTCACTAATTCGTGTCGCAGCCATTTAATAAGATAACATGAACTAGCATCAAACATCAGCAACTGTTAAACATCCTTAATTTTAAATTATTAAACATGTATATTATATTACAGTTTGATAAAATGGATTAAAGCAAACAGTATTTGATCCAACAGTATTTCAACATGAAATTTCATGATTAATTATTAACGAAAACTGGATTACACGTAGAACTTATACGGCAAAACGCACGAAAAAAAAAACAATTTGACAGACTTATGGACATTATCTAATAACTGTATCATTGCAAAGCGATATCGTGTTTACTAAAGGGTACCAATCAATCACCTAACTTGCCCTATTTTTACTTGCTGATTAGATTCTAGGTTTTCACTGCTCTGTCGATCCTTTCGTTGCGCCATACTTTGAAATAAACATACAAAAAAGTGCGAAGCGGTATCGTGTTTACCCAATGAGCAAACTTGCACATATTTGACCTTCGGCATTGTAAGCATTCACTTATATCGCACAAATGTGTGGGTGTTTTCTAATGGGAAGTGTCTACAGTGTATAAGAAAATTATTATCAACAAGAACGCATTTATATTGTCAAAGTATTTTCCCAATTATCACTAATAATTTATCAATATATATCTAATTATGCATATATTATTAATGAATTATCATAAAGCACTTAGGTTTTTTGAAAGGAGTGCTGAACAAACAGAATTATACAATTACAATAGGTACTAGGATAATCACTAATGATGACGATGTAAATTTTATGCTGAAGTGATGCTCTGCGAATTTGAGAAAAAATGTAACTTTAAGCATGGTTTATAAACCAAATTACATAAAATGCGAGTTGTTTGTAAACCAAATAACATGAAAGGTGAGTTGTTCTTTCTATATTTTTTAATGACCTGTTCGATAGAGAAGCAAAATTAATACATGTATAAACCTAAATCATATGTGTACCCCAATATTTATTTTCTCTGAGCATAACAGGCCAACTTGGTCAATGTTATAGAAACTATTTTAAAAAAACAAATACGCTTAAAACTTAATGAAGCGATATGTTAAATTTGATAATATACTTAGCCTGCGAAGTGAATATATCAAAGATATCATAAGAATATAAATTAAGAGTGTAAATTAGTGTTTTAATATTTATGTATGTTTTACATTTGTTTCATAAATCTATATTAAATGTTACCGATGTTGTGAAACACGTCGATACCTTCAGTTGAATATCTAGTTTTTATTTATTTATATGCATGCATTTGATTACATAATATTATCTATCGATTCAGAGTGATGGTTGAAGCAACAGTCAAGTAAAATATCCCAAGTATATATCATTCGACCATTGGATACAATTTAGAGAAGAACACTATTTAAAAAATAGGCGAAATCTACATCGGAAGCTATCGCATGTTGTTAACTGTAATATATAATATACGTACATGATATGTACTGTACAAATACATTCACATTTAGGTTACAGTATTCCATTCCATGATACATAGTATCTGATAAAAACACATTACAGACCAAAATGGGGAACCGTTTTACAAAAACAACAAGTTTAAAAGACGGAGAGGTCAAAATCGGTAAATATAGGGTGACTTTAACCGATGACTTAGGTAGCGGTTCATTTGGAGTTGTCCACCCTGCAATTGACAGACATACCAAAGAAAAAGTAGCTGTTAAGAAAATGAGATTTACATTTGGCACAGATATCAACGAGGAATTTAGACAATTGGCCGAGGCTGAAGCAGTAACAATGAAAATGGTTCGTCGTCCGAATATAGTAAGTCTAGTAAACTGCAAAACGGCCCATGGATGTGCATGGCTCTTTATGACACTTTGTGATCGATGCGATTTTAATCACTATCTCAGCAATAACGCTGATATGCCACTCGGTAAACGATTCATATTAATGCATCAAATGGCAAAGGCGGTGTCATGCTTATATGGAAACAGTCCACCAATAATTCACCGTGATATCAATCCGGGAAATGTGTTGATAAAAGGTATCAATGGGGAAGATTGCGCGATGCTCACGGATTTTGGGTTTGCAAAATTGTATGATTATAATATGAGTATGGCTGGATCACTTGTTTACCGAGATTATCACGAATTGTTGAAAGGCACACCAAGTTTTATGGCACCAGAGTTTTTCATGGAAGATCCATCAGGTTTGAAATACACGGCAACAGTAGATATATTCAGTTTGGGTCTCATGTATTCCATCTTCACAGAGTATTCGCAAGAAAACAAGAATGTACTACCATTGAGTGGTAAGTAGAATAAAGAGTTCTTTGGAATTACCATAATCAATAATGTCAAGTTGTTTCATGCATATCTTCTTCCAAATTATGATTTTAGATAAGATATATTTATGGTTTTCTTTCAAATCTCATTACATAGTATCCCAATTTGCTTACAAGTAGTATCTTGTCGTGGTAATGTTCCATACCACACATGATTTACCTTTATCTGTTCAGTGAAAGCAAAGAATGAACACAAATTGTGAACTTTGGGTTCGAAATGAGCGAATGCTTTAAGCGATCAGAGACATTGCCTTGTATTGTGGAACATGATGCAAACGACAAGGCATCGATACATGACCTAAAGGAACTGATTCTGAAGATGACTGCATTACATGACTATGACCGCATTCACATAGAAGGAGTGGATGAGACGTTGGAACGCATTTTGTGTATGTTTCAATTTGCGTTTGTTAAAAGAAAAATTATTTAATTAATCACTTATTTATGTAATTAACTGTTATTAAATCACATACAGGGCTTATGAAATATGTCAGTCTTGTCCGCCATTAGCTAGTCAGTTGATAAATCTGTATTAATAAAATGTAATTTTGAATTATATAGTTTAGGACGTAGACTCTTCAACAACTATTTAATCGTTATGACGGCTTGTGCAATTGACTATCAAATTATTTTCACCTTATAACGATTTTGGCTTTATTCACTAGATTCAGATTTCTAAATAATAAAAACAATCTTTGTTTCAAAAGCGCACATCCCTCAGTTATAATTATTTTATTCACACAAATATCATTGCAACAACATATATTAATTTCACCAGAGGGCTTTCAAGTCCACAGTAAGACAATTTAAGTATCCTGATTCTGATATGTTTCTTTAATGAGCATTTAACAAATTTGTCGCCGTAGAAGATGTCCAAATATATTATCAATACATGCTGCCCTATACATGATAACAATATCTCATCTATATTCTTATTCACATGACTAGACAGCAATGCTCTCATGTAAAAAAAAAACATTAACATAAGTAAACTATAAACGTAACGCATTTGCTATCACTTAAAATCCTATTAACTTAAGGTGTGTCATTGTGTTTAACAATTTTGTTCTGTTTATTCTACTATCAAAGTAATGTTACATCTAAAATATCATCAAAACCCATACTAACAGTATTTATTAAATAAAAATCAAATCAAATTTAATTCTTATATTGAATTTAATTACAAGCCCGTTTTTAATGATTATGCTTGGTTTTTCAGTTTCGGAGAGATTTCCAACAGTTAATACAAATAGTTTGGCTTTGGAAATGGTTGGACGGAAACTTAAGAAAGAAAAATCTATTACAGCATCAAATTATTGCTGGTCTTTCAAATTAATCGATGGAGAAATATGGAGTTGCCAAAACGATGGGGTATCAGTTTATGACACAACGCTGACATTTCTGAGACACATAGAGACTGGTAACGTATTCGATGTTGCCCTTCTTCCACGAGGAAATGTGGTTGTTGCTGGGCCCGATTTGTGTGAAATGTCAAAATCAGGTACTGAAATGAATTCTTTAGACATGTATAACACCACGGTACAATAATATGTTTTGACCCTAAATTTGAATAATATATTAATACTATGTGAGAAAATCAATATTTTCTAAATCTCAAATCGTGGGCTAGATCTCAGACCTATCACTACACTGCAAGTAATCATTTCAATATATATTGTTTTAGAATACATAATCATACTTTCAGAATAAAATACATGAACAAAAATACGTATAAAAATGAGCATCTTATGTTGTTATAAACGTCTAAATTTTCTTTCAACCGAACGATTACAGGTGAAATTATCAAGGAAATATCGAGCAAACCTCATTTTGGAGTAGCTGTCCACAACAACCAGTGCTACACGTGCCCAAAGTACTCATCACAGATAGACGTCTACGGGTGCAGTGATTGGCAGTTGCTGCGATCCATGCAACTACCTGGCTGTGACACCCATTGCTGGAAGCACACTATAACCGTTAGCAGTCTACACATCACAGTATGCTGTTCGAAAACGCATCGACTTTTAATATTGAATTTGGATGGAAACGTGAAGTCGATTCATGGACCTAGTATTGTTATTAAAAAAACATGCAGTGAAGCCGCCAATCGAGACGGATCAGTAGAATGTAGGTTGCTTTGTCCATCATTATACCAAGAGGACGATGAGGGAAACGTGCTTATCGCAGATTTAATGAATGATCGTTTGCTGCTGTTTAAAGCTGATTGTCTGTGGTACGATGTCACACCAAGTGGTTGTGTTAGTCGTCCGCGGGGCGCAGTGTGGTTGAACGGGCGTCTTTATGTTAGCAGTTGGTATAAATGTTCCATCACCAAGTTTGAATGATCACATTTACATGATTGAAGAAATTACGATTTGAATTGGTGATGTGGTTAAACCGGCGTCTCTATGTTAGCAGTTGGTATAAATGTTACATCACCAAGTTTAAATGATCACATTTACATGATTGAAGAAATTACGAGTTGATTTGGTGAAGTGGTGAGGTGTATAAATAAAGTTACGTATCATTTCAAGGAAAGACAAGTTATCAACATTTTGACCAATTAACATGTCATTATGCGATTGAATGATGTATTTGAAGAAAATGCTATATCAGTGACATTGTTGAAGAACAGCCTAAGTGAACATAGCTAAGCATCTGTATAATCAACTAAAGTTCTTATTCTGTTATGTTGAAAGTTATCTTCATTCAATATATATTCAATTTTGTTTGATTTAATAACATTTGGTTTAAAAACATTAACATACATTGATAACAATAGATAAAATGAAATTGTTAATGAAAGAAAGATACAATTTATTTTGAAATGACAATATTCGATCTAAAACATGAGCTATTTACATTTTTACGTCACAAATATAATAAAGTCTTATATAAAAACTAACTGTTTGTTATTGTTTGTCATTTCTATAAAGTTCTTAATATCTTTCAATATGGCACGTATGAAGAAATATCATTTAATTAGATCCCCTTTTATTGTTATATCTTTAGAATTAAAAATCTATGTTTCCTAAAGAATATGATTAAATGTCGAAATATATCGCTATATCTAGCGATTGAAAATTCACTCAAAACTCAAACTCTCAAAACTATTTGAAATAAATAATTCATATTTCTAAATGTTCTCGTAAAATGTACAATCTTCTTACCAATATATTTCAATAAGTTATTTGGAACATTAAACCATCCATTCCTAAATTTATTTCGACCTTGTTTACTTGAAACAAGGTGGACTTAAGTAATCAGCATTGGCATGAATCATAGCATAACTCTATGAACCATATAATGAATAAATATATTGCACGACATTAACAATTATTATATGATGGGGTTGTAACGCGCGTTTTGATTGGCCGAGAGCAAGTCAATAATACTCAATGTTGACTTGCTGAGGAATTGTTGCATGAAATGTTATCCGAGTAATGTAAACAAAGAACATTTTTCATCATTTCACATTTCATTTTCGCCGAATCATCGTAGTTTTCATTCCAAACTTGAAAATTCATTAAAATCAATAAATCTACATTTATGGATTGTATTTTTTAAGCGCGATTTGCGCGTGTACTCTGTGGTGTAGTGGTTAAGATGCTCGCCTGCGGATCGAGAGGTCCCGAGTTTCAGCCCGATCACTGGCACATTTTAATTTTTAATTTTTAAATTTAAAGTAAAAGGTAGAAGAATTACCAAATAAATCAATTGTTTTATTGCCATTATTTGAAAAACAAGTTATTTATATTGTCGATTTCGAATAATGTTAAAGTATCGAGTCCATTGCTCTACCGACTGAGCTAATGAGGACAACTGAATGTTGCGAAATAAAGTTATATA
>LQRL01176215.1:44923-59831 GCA_001703475.1 Hydroides elegans
AATGTTTTGATGATGAAAGCATATAATAAAGCATATGTTGACTTGTTTTCAGTAAACATGAAGATATTATTGACCTGATTTGAAAATGTTGCCCTAAAGGGCAACATTTCCAAATCAGGTCAATAATACTTCATGTTAACTGAAAACAAATCAACATCTGCTAAATGATATACAACATGTATTTACTTAGTCTACTTCATTACTAAATTTTAGCATTGACAAAGTTCAACGCACAGCAAACACAAATGATACAGCAAGTGAAAGGACCGTGTATATACATTTGCAATTTAAAAGCCTACTGGTTAAGTTGACTTTGCAATCATACTGTCCAAAACAGCCATAATTCGCAAATATTGGTTAATAAGCATGTGTTTAGCCAAAATATTTTTTAAAAAATGTTATTGATTTTTATGTTACTGAACGTACACTGTCTGATTGATAGGTGTCTATGTTGCTGATGACTTCATATTAATAAGAGAAGAATAACATAGCACGGATTTGGACAATACCAAAGGGGTACAATTAGGTACAATGATTTTGTTGTTAAATATAATATGATCAAATTTAACCTATCATTTGCATATTCATAGCTCAATGCTTGAGGTCTTCTTAATAGAGAAACCTAGGTTAAATAAAAGAAGATATTGAGACCAGCTCAATTAAAATACTAAATTAACAGCATTTACTTTTTTTCATAACCAGAATTGAAAAAAATCCTTTATGCATGCTAGATGAAACGATAACTAGGCCAAAGGCAAATAACAATATCAAAATAATGAGTTGATGAATTAAGTTCAAGCATTTTAAGAGTATGTTGCTATTTCAATAATTTCATATCAGCCTTTAGAAATACAAGTATATTCTGTATTTCAAATAAGGGTAGAATTTTCATTTATTGTTGAAACAGAGGGTTAGCACTATAATGGATTATCTGTACAGTTTTTTACATAAACAACACAACGGTCAATTTGTAAATCATCATTTGCAATGCATGTGCCACTGCATTGAAAAGGTGCATGAGTCATCTAGCCACTGACTGTCTACGTGCTTGGAAACTCAAAACAAATCAACCATCGGTAGCTTTTTACAACTATGTGATGTTTGTACACGAAGTCGTACATAGAGAGTACGTTCATCGCATGTGAAGGGTTATGTAAGATTTAAATAATATTGTGGTTAAACATAATTCATGATCTATATAAAAGTTATTTTGTTTATTATTAAGTCTGAAACAAATAGCAATGTACTCTTGAAATTTGTTTTGCCCGGAAATGTCTCAATTCTTCCAATATGATTCAAGAATGTGTGTTGTAGGCTTTCAATGCTAGAAGTGATTAAAGCAACTGTGAACTGTAAAGGCTCCTTCATGGCTCTCATCTTATTTACTTTGAAAAAAAACAATGTATTATTTAAATTAAAAACGATATCGTCTTCAGTGTACTAAAAATATTTTAATAGCTCTCGTGTTTTTATTCCTATACGTGCATTAATCATTCAGACTTGTATTGTTTATATTACCTTGGAGCATAACGCATTAAGGGTGTAATTGGTTATAAATTAACGAGAGCATTGACTCTATAAATAAATCTATCATAAAACTAATGTCGTATATGGGTACATTCAACAGCATGAAGCAATGTAAAAGCTCACACAAAATATGCTTAAAATGTCCGTATACAAAGCAATCATTAAGAAGTTATTTATGCTTCGAGATGTTTTGGTAAACATGACTATTTTTATTAAACACACATAGCACCACGCATGAAACTATGCAGACAAACACTTCTAATACCAGCGTGTAAACATTCCGCTATCAAATATGTCAATTTGTTAGTTTTTTCAGCTAAATTTATCATTTCAAACATGCATAAACCCAACCTTATTTGGAATCAAGCCAAATGTTTTATAAATATATACGACAGGTGCCGATAAAACAATCTGTTAGTATCTCTGAAACCGGGTATATTGTGGGTGGCAGTGAAGGGAGAATATCAATTTTTGTTCCCCTTTCATCCATTCAGAACAGCTTTAGAATTCCCCACACACTTACGCGCAAGAATATTGAAAGTGTGAGGACTATTTTTGAAATATGAGTTTAGAAAATAGCGTGGCTGACAGGTGGACAGGTCGACATGTAGCCAGGTAGGAACTATGAAGGTTATTGAGATGCGCCATTAAAATATTTTAAGATATAAAACATTCACGGAGATGATTCGATTTATGTGGAAGACGGGTCGACAGGTCGACAGGTAGCCAGGTGAGAGCAGCATTTTCTTCGTGAATACAGTATATCCTTAAACAGTTTTATGTCTTATATCATTAACCTTAATAGTTCTCATGTGGCTACCTGACGACCTGTCGACCTGCCTACCTGTCAATCAAACATGACTCTTTGATAGGGCCTTATCACCCCCTTTTTGCGAATTATGTTTTACTATGTGGGGAATCCTTAATCTTAGCCATCCATTCAATAAACGTTATGCTCATTTAGCAAAAACCCTTTTCCTCAGAAACTTCGCACGGCACAATCAACATTTTCCCGCCCCTTATGTTATCGCACACTAAAATTGTGCATGAAATTTCAAGAAGCAGTTGGTGGCAAAACCATTTCTTACCTTCCACGGTTCTCCCGCTTCCCTATACATTTAACAAATCAACACATATATTCCCTTTACAGTTTATTGCCCTCAATCTATCATATCGGAATTTTCGAACTTTCTACTCATTCATATATTGTGCAACTGAATGGAAGCTTGTTTTTGGAGGCGCATAAGTCCCCCTGCCATATTAATCCCCCTCTCTTTATTGACAATTGAACAATGCTACATATGGCACCCCTCCCCCACATTTTATCCAATTGTGCTCCTTAGAAATATAACTACTCATTCATATATTATGTAACTGGATTAAAGCTGGGTGTTTGGGAAGCGCATGATCACCAACGGCCAAGCGGCGGTAGGAAGCGCAATGACCTCTGTGATATGTACTAATTGAACGTTGGGAGTTTATTGTTTGTCCGCAAATAAATATAATCTATAAAAGGATAAAATAATTGTTTCAGGTTATGAAAATATGTAAACATAATTCTGTTTGTTAAAAGATTCATTAATAACATTGATTTTATACAAAAAAAAATCAGTTGAGCATTCAAAGAATTAAAAGCCATCATCAAAGCTGAATAAAGTCGTAATAAACATGTTAATATTTTTATAATTTGAAATAGTGAATCATAGTAAAACTTGTACAAAACCAAAAGAATGTTTTAAAAAATACATGCGAGTTAAAGAAAAACCGATTGACAGCCGAGTCAGCTATGATAAGCAAGTCCATGCAAACACTGACTCTTGCAATGTATGACTAACCAACCTATCCCGTAGTTACTCCCTTTTATACTACCCAACTAGTTAGAAACTGTTCATTGCTGGATCTGCAACAAACGTATGGGAGTTTGGAAGCATTTATCTCGTCTTCCCTAATGTTTCAGTCCCGACTCAAAACAATTATATGATATTTATGTCAAACAAAAGATTGATATAACAAATACTACGAGCGCGATATATAACTATTTGGTGGTATATCAGATATCAAAACACATCTTTAAATCATCTAGAGCCTCTCATTGGCTACCAAACCAACAATTCTATTACTCATTATAATTCATTGAATAATTGTTTAGAGGCCTACAGGGAATCGAAGGTAGTAAGTTGCGCATATCTCATCTGTTTATTTTTTTCTGTCATGTCCAACCATTTCAAAGTATTTTAGCCTGAAATCAACCTCCGCCGTCACAACCTCTATAACTTATATAACGTTTATTATCATTTGACTGTCTACAAACACATTCCACCTCATAAAAAAACTTTTGTGCAATGAATGGAGAAGGCATTGGTTGGCATTACATATCTTCAGCTCGACCAGTTGACGCCTTTTCTGTTCAGTGACTCCGGCTTCCGCGGCGGAGTTAAACCAATGTCAGCGTTTGACTGGAAGACATCGTGAAACACATCGAGGAGGTATAAAATGACGCGTTATGGAGTAATGCCCGATGACACATAGTTACTGCTGCTGCTCATAGGCATATCGAATTTAACGGTGACAGCGGTTTTGAGATTTTTATGCTTTCTTAGCTGGTGTTCTGAGAAACGGGTGACCAGCAGAGTGCGGGATGTGAAATAAGCAGTTCGCCGATAAAGTTGTTGCAACAAAGGTATGCATTGTAACGGGCGCTTTAGATTCATGTTTTATGTTGCATATTTTTTATTATATATGATGTTGCAACTAGTCGTGTCATGCCTTTGATTTCATTCATTGAGTGCTTGTTTAATTTAACACTGTATCATGAATTTAACCCAAGTGTGAAACGCGTTTTCTCATATCAACATTTATTATCTATCTTTCATGGTCACTTACAATTGCTTTACTCATATAATGTAAACAATGAATTTGGAATCAAACGCATCATTTCAGGATGCTTTTATGTGCTCATTACAAGCGAGGGGGGTCTTTTTTGATGGACCTTTTTTTTTGCTATGATTTCACTGAGGACAGCAAAACATGGGTAGTCGAGATGAATCGGGTAAATCAATGTAACATTCCACTTTGAATTTTTTTCCCCCGTGAAAACGAGGGGACATAGGGTTGAGCTTGTCCGTCTGTCTGTATGTCTGTCGGTCCCGCTTGATATAGGGTACTTTGTGCACGCAAGTTTGGTATGAAGGAATTAAGCAAGAGTTTTTAAATTTTTTACACAAATTAACCAAAGTCTGAAGTTATGCCTCGTTAAGGTTGTCACTCAATTGGTGGCAAATTGTTTATTCTAGAGCACTTTAAAAATTGTCGATTTTAAACAATTTTTCAGATGCCAAGCATTTTGTGCATTGTGAGTTTGGTATGAAGCAATCGAGCTAGACCTTTCAAATGTTATTCTCGTATAAACCAATGTCTGAAGTCGCTTTTTCTCAAGGTTTTGTCTGAATAGTTTGAAAATTGTCGATTCGGGAACACCTTGAAAATTGTCGATTTAAATAATTTCACCCGAAGTTAAGTACTTTGTGCACGCGAGTTTTGTATGAAGGAATTAAGCGAGAGATTTTTAATTTAATACACATATAAACCAAGGTCGGGAGTCGTGCCTCGTCATGGTGTCATCTCGATCGGTTGAAAATTATTGTCGACTTTGGAGCACTTAAAAAAGTAACGAAAAGTTCCTATTCAGATGAGGAAATGTGGGAGATAATATGATATATTGTCATTTAAGTACGTATATGCGTATGTGTAAGTGGTATGTGCTTATATAAGCAAACATGATTATATAAGTGTACTAGTTTTAAGTTAAGTGAAATGATGTTCTTTCTTCACTCTTCTCGTCAGCTACTTATATTCTTATATGCTTATATTAGCATATTTATAAGAAATCACGCTTATAACAGCTTATTAATCAGCAAATTAATAGAGATATGTTAACACCTATCTGGGGAGCCTTGTGCATTTGGAATTGGTTTACAAAAGCATTGTCAGCTGCGTCTCAAAAGTATCTGGGATGTGCTTATATAAGCAATCGTGCCAAAATTAGCATAATTTATTGTAATGAAATTATCTTTTTGCTTCACTGGCCGTGTCAGTTGCCTCTCAAAAGCATTTTGGATGTGCTATATGAGCTAGTGCTTATAAAAGCATATTTTCTTTAATTTATAAATTGAGGATACTTTTGCCAACGGGTCTCGTCAGTTCAAGAGATAACTTTAGAAAAAAGTGCGTTATGATGCAAGATGTTGCTATATTTTTCCTTCATCGCATGATCTTGTTTATTTACAAAATAGTTCGTTATTTCCAAGGTTAATTTTAGTAAAAACTGACCATCCAGCATCTGCGAATTTTTGGAGTTCATGGGGTATCCAAGGTCACTGACCTTCTAGTTTGAATAGTTTTGTTACGATGTGAATAATATATATGTTTTAATATTATTTTTTTATTTTAGAATACTTTGCATTTATATACTTTTATCTTTAATAAAGAAATAAGGAAATAATCCAAACGATTTAAAACCTGCTCACTATATATGTTAAATAAAAAAAAATTGACAACACATATCATTGGTTGCCGTCTCCCACGCCTCTCCCAATAACACATCACTGCAATGCATGATCTCCGATCGAGCAATATGAATTTATAATTAGCTGATAAAACGTACAACGGTTTCTATCGTTTAATGTTTTAAAATATCTTTTTTTTTCTTTTTTTATATCCCACAAAAGAAATGGAATAAGTTATCTATGTATGTCTTCATTTACATAATAGGTTGAAAAATAATTTAACATGAAAAAACGCTTCAATAAAATAACTATAAAAAACCTTAAATGAAGTGTATGTTAACACCAACACTCCTTTGTATTGGCTGTCTACAGCTAAATGCTTGAGTGGTCAAGCAAGTGGTGACCGTGAGAAGTTTTGGTTTCGTAACAACTTATCGTTCGCACCTGAATGAGTCATAGGGAATTTAAATACTGTGTACTTTAATCCGATTTTTCGGGTCTTTCTTGTCGTACATGCAGTGCATACAAAGCTGAAGGTCGACAGCCTTGCTCTCTAGTTTATCGATAAATTCCATGTCACAAGATAACTTTTAAAATACACAATCAACGCGACAGCAAAAATAGATAAAAATACATTCAGAACTGGAGTACAACTTAATGTGAAGTGAATAAATATGCAGAGTTCAACACTTGATATTTCAAAACAGCATCTAGTTGAGTGGCTTTACAAAGAACTGACTAGGCTAGTTAATCAATATAATTCACCTTTAAGTACAATTCCGGCTACGCATTTACATAAAATACAAATGTTTGCATAAGAAAAATCATTCCTTGTGAACTGAGAGAAGCTATGATTGACGGAGAGAAAACGTGCTTTATAGCACAATATTAAGTAAAAGCGTGATAGGATAAAACTTTAGCTATGTGCTCAAAGTGTCAAAGAGAGTTTAAATGTATTACAACCAAAAACAATTATCAATAACCAAACGAGTATTTTTTTGCCCAAGGATGAATACCTCAATTACTGGTGTATACGGTCAGCTTTCAGACTTATCGACTTAGCGCCAGGTCGTAGAATCTATCTCAATATTAGAAAATTATGCGCTTTAAAATAAACTAACATTCGATGTATTAACTATCGTGTGCTGCACAACCTACTTTGGACAAGTGTGTGGGCCTACTTACACCATTTAATATGGTGTGACCCTCTGCATAAAGCCTGCAAACTTATTTTCAAAATTATTTATGATTGATATATTTGCGGGAAAAGTGATATGCAATGCTCTTAAACGCAAACACGTTGAATTTATACGTAAATATTTATTCACAATTATTATAAGCAATACATACACAATTCATATGTCAAAATTATATCCTTATTTCACAACGATCACTATATCAAATACCAAACGAATATTTTTTGCCCAAGAATACTTCAATTACTATCTCCTTTAGCTTCGGTGAAAAATGTTGTATATGGTCAGCTTTCAGACTTATCGACTTAGCGCCAGGTCGTAGAATCTATCTCGATATTTAAATATTATGTGCGTTTTAATTTACTGACTCGTAATGTACTAACTATTGTGTGCTGCACAACCTACTTAAGACAAGTGCGTGGGCCTACTAACACCATTTAAGATTATGCGACCCACTGCATACAGACTGACAAACTATTTTGATAGTTATTTATGATGAATATTTTTGTGGACAACCTGATACATACTATTGCGATAAGCAAACGCGTGAATATTTACAGCGTTTTGCAAAAACTTCGAAACATTTTCATATTTTTGAGAAAATCAATAAATACCTTAAATTCATTACAAAAAAGAGATACTAGGTTTTGTGGAAATATTTAGGGTGTTATCTCGCTACATGGTGTTAGGGTGTTATCTCGCTTCTTTGTTTTTGAGAAAGTACCATAGGTGACATTATAAGTAATAACCTCGTCACTTGAAATCAACTAATAACTCATTTTGTCATATTTCGCTAGTTACTAGGTTTTTGCAAATCACTTAAGATATGGGTACACGATGAATACAATCAATACATAGACAAAGAATAAAAGTTAAGAATATTGTTTATAAGGAAAATCATATTAATAATATGATGATTTATTTATAATGATTTTCGCATTCACTCGACACATATACTTGATATGCTATCAAGGTGACCTTCATCTTGAATAGTTATCATATTTTAAACCCAATTTGATTAAGTGCTTTATTGATAATGCAAACATCTTATATGTGATAAGCGATTACATCAGCTACTTGTCTAATCATAAAACTAAAACGTCGTGTGTTTAGTTTGCGAATGTGCAATAAAATAACAGTATACTGAATTCATGAAATAATATTTTAATTAAAGGTGAACACATTTCAATGCTTATATATACTCTAAATTGCACGAATTATAAGGATACTTGTACTATTAAAGTTTATAAATAGCAATATTCAAATTTATCACAAAAAATATATAATTTCGATAAATTGTTACGTTAATATTCGGAATAAAATAAAGTGAGGATATGTGTATGTAATTGGTTGTATTAAACGTGTTTTGATATAATATTTACTTCGACAAGCGTATTTTTGGTTTTGTTTGATTCTAAACTTATACAGTCTTGAAACATGGCTACTGGAGGTGATCCAACACAGTCAACGTCTACAACACTGGACGACATTCCATTGGGTGAAGGTGAAGTTGACATTGGTGACTACCGTGTTCAGCTTGCTGATGATATAGGGAGTGGTTCCTTTGGTACGGCTTATGAGGCTACCAACCGATATACACACGAAATAGTAGCCGTCAAGAAGATCAAGTATACGTTTAGAAAAGAAGTCAATAATGAAATGAGGGATATGGCAACGTCAGAAGCAGAAACCATGAGAATCATACAACACCCTCACATTGTTAGCTTGCTGGATTTCAAAATCCGTCTTGGAAGTGCATGGCTATTCATGCCATATTGCGACCTCGGAGACATGGGCAGCTATCTCAAAAACAACCCTGAACTGTCAATTAAACAACGATTCATAATGATGCACCAGTTGGCAAAAGCAGTTGATCATCTGCACCATCATACTCCGCCGATAATTCATCGTGACATTAAGCCTGGGAACGTACTTGTGAGGCAAATTAATGGAAAAGACAGAGCAATGCTTACAGACTTTGGATTCGCCAAACTATATGATTATAGTTTGAGCATAATGGGTTCCGCAGTGTATAGGCATTTTCAAGAATCGTTGAAGGGCACTCCGGGATATATGGCACCAGAATTTTACATGGAAGATCCAAACGGGTTAAAATACACGGCCACGGTAGATATCTTCAGTTTGGGTCTCATGTATTCTATCATTTTCGAATATTCACAAGAAAACAATAATTTACAGCCTATGAGTGGTACGTTAAATAATTTGTTATTATTACATGCATTTAATTATTTCCGTTGTTAAAAGATCAGGATGGCCTACTTTAAATATGTTTTGAAGTATTGTGTATGACTTACGGTCAAACGTATGATCATGCAATAATTTATGTCAACATTTAAAGATCAATATTGTGTCGTATAAAAATCAAAGGAAATCATAGAGCATAATTTACCTTTATATTTTAAGTGAAATCAAAGAGAGAGAAAAAGGTAGTAAACTTCGGGTTCGAGATGAGCGAATGCTTTACGCGATCAGACACTTTGCCCTGCATTGTGGAACACGAACCAAATGATAATAGATCAATACACGCACGACCTAAAGGAGCTCATCCTGAAGATGACTGCATTCCATGACCATGACCATGACCGAATACATATAGGCGCAGTGGATGAAACATTAACGCGCATCGTGTGTAAGTTTGAGTTCGTGTATATATGTAGTCTAGTCCTTTTAATATGTCGTCTTTTTGTGACATTTACTAGATTTATAAATTGTTTAGAGTAAGTAAATTGATCTTTCAGCAATAAAAATCGGGTAATCAATCCGTTATATTCGCACAGTTTATACAACAGGACTTTGAATACTTTACAAAAGCTTGATTATACAATCTTTATTACGTTGAAATTATCCACTAAAGCTGTTTCATTATCCTTGACAATTGTGCTTTGTTTACTCAACTTTTGTTTAATATTTTCAAGAACTTATATTATGTTATGGTTAAAACCGACATTAACTGTTTATGTATTGTTTTTCAGGTTCAGAGCAAATTTTAACAATCGATTCAAATAATTTTCCAAGCAAAAAAGCACTTTTTAATTTACATGGTTACAAGCATGTTTTAAATATATATATATTGTTTTCCAGTGTCTAAGGGAATGTCAACAATCAATCAAAATGGTTTAGCTTCTGCAATCGTTGGACGCAAACTTAAGGAGGTAAACACTATAAAAACATCAGATTTTCCCTGGTCTCTCAAATTGATTGATGGAGAAATATGGTGTTGCCAAAGCGACGGAGTATCAGTTTTTGACACCAGGCTGACCCCTGTGCGACGCATGAACACCGGCTATGCATACGATGTTGCCCTTCTTCCCGGAGGAAAATGTTGTTATTGCTGGTGGCAATTTGTGTGAAATGTCAAAATCAGGTGCTGAAACGCATTCGTTAAAAATGTTTTAACACGGGACAACAATATTTCTAAGACCTAAATTTGAATATATATATATATATATATCATTATTCTAAGTGAGAAAAATAAGAAGTTTTTTATTCCAAATTGTGGGGAATACCTATCACTACAGTGCAAGTAACTCATTCGAATATATATATTTTAAAGATAAATTTATCCTTTCAAAATTAAATACAAAATACGTAATTTGTGTATGAGCATCATATGTTGCTATTAATGTCTTGATTATATTTCAACCCACCAGTTACAGGTGTTGTTATCAAGACAATATCGAGCAAAACCAATTTCGGAGTAGCAGTGCAAAACGACCAATGCTACGCGTGCCCAAGGTATTCATCACAAATAGACGTCTACGCGTGCAGTGACTGGCAGTTGCTGCGATCAATGCAACTACCTGGCTGTGACACCCACTGTTGGAGGCACACTATAACCGTTCGCGATCAGTACATTAAAGTGTGCTGTTGGAGAACGGATAGACTCATAATATTGAATTTGTATGGAAAAGTGAAGTCGATTCATGGGCCTGATATTGAAATTAGAAATAATTACAGTGAAGTAGCCAATCGAGATGGGTCAAGGAAGAGTAATTTGTGTGGTCCGAATTTGTGCCAAGAGGACGATGATGGCAACGTGCTCATCGCCGTTGAATACGAAGATCGTCTGCTGTTATTCACAACTGATTGCTTGTGGTACGATGTCACACCAGGTGGTGGTGTCAAGCGTGTGCAGGGTACAGTGTGGTTGAACAACCGTCTTTATGTTAGCAGTTATTTGAATAAATTCATCATTTTGTATGAATGATCAGCTGTGCACTCGACATCCGTGTAACAACCAGATGATTCCTTTTTGTGTTGCAGTGTTTATAAACGTACAAACTTGACAGTTCATGTCTAAATTTACATGTTTATATTGTATTTCTGTGGAATCATGTATTGTTTTACATTTGATAGTAAAGTAATTACTTAAGTAAAGTTATGATTCTAGTTAATTCAATGACAATACATTGAACTTAATAACTGTTTCCTTTTAAAGTACATTTGATCTAATCAAGCATAAAGATTCTAAAATGATCTAATCAAGCATAAAAGATTCTAAAATGATCATTAAATATAATCGTTCTATGTATTGAAATGAATTAAATAATATTGTATTTATATCAATATATTGATTGGTTTTATGTGAATAAAATGCAAACATTTAATATCAGATCAACATTTGTGTCAATGAAATATGAAAAGATCCATTATTGATTGATAACAATGAAAGGATATTTCTATTTAATTAATAATATTGTGTTCAAATAATAAAGCAAATTAAAGCCTTTTTAAAAAAGAAAACAGAAGGACCAAAGTGGATTTAAAACGAGTCATTCGATTTTCAAGGCGTATATAGATTTATAAGAAATTTGCTTCGAATTGAAGTAGCAGTGATTGCAATCAGGTGTGATTGATTACCGTTTCTTACGTTCGACCTTTATGGCATATGTTTATCTATTTCCAAGTAGGTCCAACGTCATAAAAATTAGACCATGTATTCATGTTGACAAGCGCGGTTTTGAGTAATTAAAAATGAAGTTTGTTTTCGATATGCCAATTGAAATGTTCAATTCAGCAAGTTAAAACAAAAGTATTTATTTCTTGAATTTATTTTTATAAATATTTTGACTTTTTTTTTAAGAAAATTGCTAACTTTGCACTTGTAAGACCTGTAGAAAAGTGTTTTGCGATTGTTTTATTATAAGCGTGAGGTATTGTATGAAAAGACGACAAAATGCAATTTTTGATAAAATGAGTTTGAATCGGTTGCAGCACTCATGAGGAATTAGTTGATGGTTTGATAATTGATTCAAACTCAAATCGATTTAGCAGGTGTCTAAATAAATGAACTGTGGCACACAAAATCGTCTTTTTTAATAGGGAATTAGCTATTTTTTTCTTTCCGAATTCGTGTTTTATATGAAGAATTGGTTGAATGTCTCTGCAAGGTTTATCCAAGATTCATGTTCAGGATCATGAGTGCATGAGTTCATGCGAAATAGAAACCAGATTGTCACGATCACTGCTGCACTGAAAGATTAAGATTATTACAAACGTCTTCGTAAGCCAGGTAAAAAATTTCACAAATGCATTTCAATGTTTTTTTAATCGAACTCCAATCAGCCAAATTTGAGAGAAAGGTACTCATAGTCTCTGTGCGGCTTGACGTTTACTTGATAGAGTCATTAAATAATGGTACTCTTGATGGATTGTTATTGTTTTCGTCATTTCAGTGACATGTTTGTCAAGCAGTCGACTCGACAGATTGGAATAAATATCCATTACAGTATGAACGTAATCAACTGTGGTATGATCAAACCCCACATTACTATAATCTGGGCAAAATTGCAATAGCACCAATGGCACTGATGTTCCCAGACGTAACTCTATTTTACATTCAAATTTGTAGTGAATAATGATAATTTTACACAATACCCAAACAAAATTTTTAATAACTTAATATGTGTTTGTTGGTTTATATTCTTATTAATAGAAAAACATAACATTGTATTTTATAGATAATAGGTATTTGGCTACTTTCTATGTTAAAATAATATCGAAAATACTATGTATACATAAACAGTTACCTACTTATTTAAATTAATTCGGACATGCAATTAGTGACAAATGGTTTTCGTATTTTGGCTAGATTTCGTTTAAATGTGGTACATTATCTCTAGTCATGACGAATAATAAGGTAATTGTTCTTATAAATTCATGATCTTCTATATAAATATAATGATTAAAAAGATTGATTGAACTCCTTCATCAATACAAACTTTATTCAATTCCATTTTTAATTAGATTTTTCATGCGATAAGTCAATAGCTATTCATAAACAACAATTGACCGATCAAATCCTGATAATCATTTTTTCGTCGCACAAATAAATGTAAAGACTGAAGTTTCGCTTGGTTTTTTATCAAACGGATGTAGTGTTGCCAATTGTTACTTTATTATCTTATTGATAAAACTTGCTTATTTTGCATTTTTAAATCTTATTGCGATATATATACGTAACGTTTTCTATTCTCAAATTGTGTATTCGTTTATTCATGCCGAGCTGCTGGTCAAAAACATACATTCAATGTACCAAGCAATGTATTGTAAATTTATATGGGCACATTTATTATTTTGCGAGCATGCATATAAATTAAAATTTATAGAAAAAGGTCATCGTAGATGGTCAGCCCCAACCCAATATTTACACATTCACTCCCATGTTTGGAAAAAGCTACATGCTATCGTTTTCGCGCTAGGCCTTGACAACTTTTTTTTCACTGTCCAAAATATGAACACTAAATAAAGAGCTCGCTCCATCAAGCCCTGTTTGGATCGAGGATTAAACAGGTGGGCATACGTGGTCATGCAAGACATAACTCTTATGATTCATATGTATTTTAGAGAGATCACTGCTCTACCATGCTCGAAAATAGTTCTGACGTTTTTCTCACGTGTGGGTTTGAATAGTTATGAATTGATTATCAAATAAACTTGGTATAAATAAAGTATCTATTATGTCTAAAATGAATTCAACAAACGCGTAAATGGTGTAAATACAATTGTGGAGTGTTTGCCCACATGAGCACGTAAATACTCCATTTCATCAAAAACAACTGTTCTATACATGCAAGCTTATTTATATTATCCACAAATACATATAAATAGAATCAAATCGACCGTACATAGTCTTAGAATGTATAGCGGTAAGGCGCAAAACCATGTAGCATTTCATGCATGCGCTATTTAACTATGTAAATAGGCTTATCGTATGATTTAATGTAAACAAATAGCTTCGATCGTGTTTACACATTATTTTGCTTTTCCCATAAGTCCTTATCTATCGATCCGATACCATTGGAGCAATGCTTTACATGAGCTGCCTACAGTATATTACTATAACTGTGACCTATTTCATTTAATAGTTGGTATATTTTATTTTGTTAGCAGCACATAAATGATCAACGTGATTTTAAGTAATGGTTGATTTTTAAGTAAGTGATTTGCAAAGTGACAATCTAAAGGATGAGTCAAAGGCTAACATCAAAGAAATGTACTTTGACATGAAAAAGATAATGTTTGCATTGTCGGTGATTTTTTATTTGTTACAAAAACGAATGGAATATTGCTTCAACTGTATAAATTGTTTCATAACAACACAAGTTTGTATACAATAGTATATATATAAAAAACATATATATATATTGATATATAAAT
>LQRL01176227.1:13943-27720 GCA_001703475.1 Hydroides elegans
CTGTAACCGGGCAAAAAAACTTAGTTTTTTTTATCATATTTTGTTTCTTTTCTGTGGCGTTAGCAGTGGGCTTTAGGGTGTTGAAGTACCCAGTGACTCGGTTTTCTATGTCAATTTGCACATTAATTTTCACATGTAGGCTGACTGTTATGAGACGAAAGCGTTATATATATTATATTATGAAACATATGTTGATGATAAATCACAATGAAGCAATAGTTGTATCAATATAAAGGCCATATAAGAATACAATGATATAGGGATTATATAACCACTCGATCCCGACCTTCAAAGAAAAGTTTACTTAGATTGAAAGGGTGTGTGGTCACATTGATCAAACTAATCTTCAAACCAAGCTTCAAGCCACTTAAGGTAATTAAGGCCAACCAATTTTATTCCATTAAACTACCTTCAAACCTCCTTCAAACTTGCTTCAAACCAGCTCTGAACCCTTGTAAATAGGTATGTTACATATGCGTTTTGGTTGGAATAGTGGTTTGAAGGTGGTTTGAAGCATGGTTTGAAGGTTATTCAAACCTGTATCATTTTTGTGCCATCGGTACGACGACCTCAAGTGGTTTGAAGCTAGGATTGAAGGTTAGTTTGATCAATGTGGCCACACCCAAAGCGACCGTCCAAATGGCAACCGCCGCGAGTATTTTGCTCGTACCTCGCAGCGAGTAATGGGCGCAGTGATGGCGTCACTTTAAGCTCGACCTTCTGCATCCTTTACCCTTTTGATAATGACCATTCCATCTCCACATTTTGCAAAATTTCTTTTAATGGTTATAAATGAGATTTGATGATTTATAATGAAACTGAATTATAAATACTAAAGGCTATATACTTAAGCTAGAGTCGTTTAATGTTCTTACAAGTTTTAGTCAACATACTGTAGTACGCTTATAAGTACTCAAAGTTATTTCATTTTCATATGATTTCAGTTGCCATGGAGTCTCTCTTGGTAACGGTCATTCTTTTGCTGATTTGCGTGGTGCTCGTCGGATCTGTGGTGCTCGTCTGTCGCGTGCTCGGAGTCTGGAAACTACATCCGGAGTTTCCGCTCAGTCCGAAAAGCGATGAGAAATCTGCGCTGACGAAGTCAGAACATCATCCCGCTTATACGGTATGGCAATATGCAAACATCGCGTCTGTTTTTTTTTTTTCTTTCCCTAGCCCCGATATCTCCTCTCCTCTTCATTTTTCTGTATTATCATCATCATCTTCTTCTCTTTTTTTTTCTCTTCGTCGTCGTCGCATTCTCCTTCTTCTACTTCCTCCTCTTCTTTGACTTTTCCTTCTAGTCTTCTTCTTATCTATTAATATCACCAACTTCCCCTTATTCTGTATCTTCTTCTTTGTCTTCTACCGCCATACCATGTGCCACGCATCTTATTCTGTCGTTTTCATTTTGCATACTCATTATCGCTCCAATTTATTCCGCTATTTTCCGACTTTTCCAACATGTCATCACATCTTAACAAACTCAGGCGTCCTGGCTCTATCTTTATATTAGTCCACTGCAAATAATTATCAATAAAAAAAAAACAGATACATGACATGAAACTCAAACTCTGTTCCCTTTTTCCCAAGTTGGAAAGGCAGGTAATCAGGTTTCAACGCAATTAGCTCACTTTCTATTTGTGCATTTTGCTGACATTTGCAACGAGAAGCAAAAATGATTCACTTACGAAAGCAGAAACTATAATTAGACGTTTCCGGAACGCATACCATGATTATGGTTATTGCAAAACGCGATATTTGATATTGACGCCGAGTAACCAATGCAGGTTGGGTTTCTTGAATTCCAATAGAAATTTCGTTCATCTCACAACTCACAAATACACGTTGAAAGTGAAACCACTCTGAATATGGTAAATAAATTCTCTTCAATTTTTCGGATTATTCGATTTTTAATTGTAATTTTTGTTGGGTGCTCCCCATATGAAAACACGACACAAACATAGAATCCGCATTATACGTAATGGATTGTGACTTTCAACTTCCTCAAAAACTTTCCATTATTCACGATCCAAATCCTACGCTAATTTTCCTTGCTCTGGCCTTGAGTAGGATGAACATTATCTTAGTTTTATTACATTTGGTTGATATTTGATTCATATTTCATGTTAATGATAGAGTTGATCGATACTCATAGATGCTTTGATATTAACATTCCCATATGAAATCCAATTGCATCGAACTTTTAACAATGAACAATTAAATTTTTTACAGATTACAGCATTGCAGTTCTTTTTTCATCAGTTACTTTAAATAGACTAAATGAAATAGAATTTCGACTCATTAAATTTGAGGACCGATAATGTTTTTTTAAACACCGTGAAAATATATAAATGCTTTACGTTCAATATTGCTTTTTCAAAGTCACAATGTGAGCCACCCTGTATTTCAGGGACCATTTATTGCATTGTTTATTTCCAGATAGCATCGATTTTTAGCATTTTGGATTTTATATAAATATTTATCCTTTACATATTACATAGCCTATATGTCAATCAATTTCCATTAATATTTCAGCAAGGACAACAAGGTCTAGTCAGCCTCGGAGCCTCTCTTAAACAAGATCACGGCTTAACCGAAGAGGCGGCCGTCAGTTCATATACGACCGAATCCGAAACACACCCGACGGACCGAACGAGCCCTGTGTCTGCGGAGGACAGCGTTTCGCTAGGTACAAAATCACGCTTAACGCTTGAAAAGCTAAATAAAATAAGATCTGTGAAGTGTATGTATGTGAATGAGTATGTGTGCAAGAGAGAGCGAGAGATAGATAGATAGATAGATGGATAGAGAGAGAGAGAGAGAGAGAGAGAGAGAGAGAGAGCCAGCGAGAGAGAGAGAGAGCATATGTGTGTGGACAGGTGTGTTGAGGACGACCTCGGATGTAAAACAAACCATAAAATATAATGATATCATATAAAATAATATAAATCTACAATTTTGTGCAAAGCCTCCACTTTTTTTCGGATCATAGTTCATGGTTTCCCACCAAATGGGACACTTCGACCCTGAGCCCCTCTGTATAGCTGTTCCCGCGAATCAAGCCTCTTTCCGATATACACTGCGCGCGCATATTATGCCCATGCGCAACTGATAGTTGGCATAACGGCTTTTCACAGCAGGTCTGAGGTGTCCCGAGTCGTAACACACTTCCTTCTCAAAATGTTTAATTATCAAATAAACATGGATGGAGAACATAAAACAGCCACCAAAAAAAATTGAACTTGATTCACATTATTTCATGGAACATAACATATAATTAGATAATATCGGGATTAAATTTAACTGCTCCCTGTTGGTATTTAAAGCTTATTGTCCCAAGGGGTTAGACATATCCTACCTCTCTGTTTCGGTTTAAATGTCCTTGCTTGTAACAAACCTTTCATAAATGGAATTTCAAAAAGAAGATAAATAATTATAACAACTATATTTATAGTACTTGTTTTATACAATATTTAAAATTAGTATGTAGAATTGATGATGATTACTTTAATGTCATGTCATGGAGGTGTTTATAAGATAAATTATATACCTTAAAAAATCTTCAACATTTTTATTCAAACATAGATAAAAATTATAAAATATACTAAATACATAAAATATATATAAAAAAACATAAAAATGGAACAAATGGGATATATCCCATGTAAGTGGGAAAATTCAAGATGTCCCGAACTTGTAACACAATGCCATCAGATGTACATGTACGCGTTATTTAATGTTGCTTTAACGAAATTGATATCAATAACGTAAAACCTCCTTTGCCGTGCCAGTTTATAAGATGTCCTCCTCTCGATCCACAAATCGCAACTTATGAATGTCCTCCGAGAGATCCGCCATGTCACTGTCGCTGCTTTCTGTAGCGGTCGAATAAGTCTGCGATATCGCGAACAGATTGCATCTAAGTAACGAAGGCGGCTGACAATCGGGGTTGTTGCGCCTCATGTTGGTGTGTTTCAAGACCTCCATGTCGTCTAGAGACACCTTATAAAGGTCTTAGATGGTTCCCAAAAAGAACGCTCTAACCTGTTGGCGGAAATAAACGATGTTGATACAAATTAATATGAGATACTATAAATACTATATCTATACAAATAATACAAATATGAAATGTGTTACATTTAGGGTTATCGACGTTTTCTTTGGGATTCGCTCATACCTGGTGTCCGAAATAAACACATGTGGTTGTAACATCAGTAGCGTCCGATAATGGCCCACCCTCACAATCGCTGTCAAGTGATATATCATCGTCAGAATCACTGGCAGATTCGTTCGCGGTTGCATTGACGGTCTTTTGTCGACGACGTTTCTTGATAACCTTTTTGTTGACCTTGGGTTGATCTTGGTCTGATTCGCTTTCCGCATAGCTCGATACAGGCTTGGAAGCGTCACCGGCGTTATCATTATCTGGAAGCAAAACTAGGTTTGGACATTGGAAGCTTTTCCAAATATGTTCAATCTCAAGCGGGTCGTCGTTCTCACAACTTTGTAGCTGGTCTCGAATCGGTAAGGCTATAGTCCAGATACCTTCGTAACAAATTTCAGGGAATGAATTCAGGAATTCTGAGACTGATGATGTCGTACATTGTCGAAAAAGGTGACCTACACGATTCCATGCAGGGAGAGCTGGGAAATTTAATGCTTCGGCGAATTGGTCCAAGAATGACTGATTATCCGTGCTATTTAGAATCAGACGCATAATGATGCGAAAGCTATCACTGTAAAATTCTGCGATTGTCTTAACCATTTGTAAATGTTCCAGTGTAACCCGCAAATGCATGGTTAAGGGGTTTCCTTCGAAGTTAAGTGACGTATGCATGCTCTGGGTCACACGAACGTTTCTGCTCATGTAGATACAGCAATCTTGAAGCGCTTCAATCGTATTTTCTTTGATGTTTTTACAATACATGGCGGATTTTGTGAACATGTAGCCATTGACATCTTCGAAGAAAGCGAACGGTATAATACCATGTGTGTTCGATATGATAATACAGCAACACATATCCAAATAATGTTGCCGAATGAGTTCGACTTCTTGTTGACTTCTTGTGGCGCATGTTGAATCACTGAAGATAATAGCGCGGTTGACGAATTGCATTATAATCCAAGCATCTAATAAGTACATTTGAATGGGAAATAAGTGGTCACGAGTGGAGTGTTGGTTCAAGGTACGAAGCTGCAGTTGCCATGGATTCTTTGAATGCTTCCTCTGCCTCTGTGGTGAGCCACCATCTTATGGCATTGATGGTGCTCGGGAGCGATTTGCGGATTTTGTACCTTTGGATTCTCGTCAGTAGGGCAATATCGCACATCTTTGCACGGGCCTCACGTTTCTTGAGGCGTTGTATTATCGCCTTCGCAAGAAATAATCGTCCTAGAATGAGATTCTCATCCTCGAAATTGCACTTCTGCAAAATATGTATATCCGCGTAAAGCGACTCAACGTTCTTAGTAAACTGACTACAAGTTGATTTATAAAACAACGGCAGTAGTATGTGCCGTTGAAAATTCGAGAAACAATCCTGCGCAAAATGTAAACATGACCATATCCGGTCACGAATGACGTGATTAAGGTCCGGAAACAACTTCCGCTTTATATAACTAAGCGAATCATCGTCTTCAAAAGACATGCGGTAAAAGTCAACTACATTCACTTGAAGTGTCGGTTCGAGTTTAGGTATGGATCTTGTAACTGTAACTGCTGGATCTGTTTGTTGAATTACGTCGTCCTTTTTGTGGTGCATGATGTTATCTTTTGAAGTGATGTTTGCGTTGCTATTTGTATCCATTTTAAATGTATTTCAAAGTAGCTATCTCCTTAATGCATAAACTTATGATAATTTAATTCTATTAAAATGCAAAATCTTTATTTTAATATATCAATTGATATTTAGGCAATGCTCCATATAAAATGAAGGGAGTGGCTTTTTAAAAACACTTCCTTGATAGTTACAACAGGTGGCACCTGCTTGCTCATTTCATTATTTTTGGGACAGTTATTTTGCACATATATATAAAGAATGCCAAAAGGAGAGAGAGAGAGAGAGAGAACGACAGAGCAGGAGGAGAGAGAGCGAGAGAGAAAAGGAGAACAGAACAGAGATAGAGAGAAGTAAAATAACATAGAGAGGTGAAGGGCACCCCACGACGCATTTTTCAAAAAGTTGTTAAATAACCTAAAACAACATTACAAGTATAAACAACAACAAAATAATGGTTTTTGAAAATTAAAATTTTGCAAAAAGGTGTTCATTTTTTCCAAGCCAGCTGGGCTGTTCCTCCATTTCTAGCCAGCTTGGAACAGAAAAGGAACACCTTTTGCGAAAATTGAAATATAATTGAAAATTGAATATAACTAAATTACCTACCATATATTGTAAATAACAGTTAATTATACAATTGTAAGCAGGTTTAATCAATTTTAAAACAATAAATCTCAATATTCATCACGACAATGACTAAATTATCAAAAATGGTGTTCCCCAATCTGCTAAAATCTCCAAGCTGGATTGATTTTCCTCAAAATTTCCAAGCCAGCTGGAATTTGGTGGGGAACAGCTTTTTTGGGGAACAGCTCGTGAGGTACTCTTCAGAGGTGACAGTGTGTATGTGTGTGTGTTTGAGTGTATGTATGAAAGAGAGATAGAGATAGACAGAAAGAGAGCATTATATGAAGAGCATATCAAGAGCTGTTTCTAACAAAAGGTTGACATGAGGTGCCCTTTTGTATAAGTATGTTATAAGTTTGTATAAGTAAGAAGACTATGCGTGAGCTTGCATTTGAGTGTAGAAGAAAAATAATTATCAAATACATTTTATCTAAACTACCTTTTTTTTTACATTTCTATCATAGCATCCGACGAAGGACCAGGCGCGGGCCTTCAGCGTGCGGTGTCGTGCGAGAGCATCGACTCAGTCTCTTCTGTCATGGAGCTGGAGCCGGAGGCGCCTAAAATTGGACAGCTCGAGTTTGGCCTCGAGTATGACAGGTAAGGATATACACGACATGATGTTTTATAGAAAAGTTGAAATATATTCAGTATAAACTCGTGATAACGAAAGAGAGAATATTTTACACGGGAGTCGATTTTTAGCTATAAAACTCTAGTTAGACTGAACGTAGGTGTCAATTGGTGTTGGTTTTCAGCTCGTCAGAGCGTTTAGGTAGACAGTATAATAGGGTCTTAGGCCGCGTTCACGCAAACGAAAAAGCTCGGAAAAAGCACGAAACCAGACATTTTTGAAAGCCACATTTGTATAAAAACATAGCAATTTATCCCCTCTGTTCACGCAAAAATGTAGGATATTTTTGTGCGTGAACGCGCCTTTAGAGTTGCTTTAAGGAACTTTCGAGACAAATGAATGACTCACAGCCAGAATGAAATAAGCAATTCATTGTAGATTTCTATTTCTTTATGTGGGTTAATAACATCAGAATTGTGATTCTGTGATAGTTTCGTTTGATTGAAGTTTGACAAAATATTACGATCGATACTTTTCTCATTATATATATCTTTGTACCAGTTTTACTCAACATGCTCATTTGACCCCTATCGTGTTACTTACATGTATTTCCGAAGAAAAATAATTATAAATGTGTCCGGTGCTACCGAGGGGTTTAACTAAATACGTCATTATTACATATCGTAAATCAAATTGTTAAACGCTTGAGTAATGTAAATGTATGGACAAAAAAAAACGAAAAAAAAAAGGAAAAATGACAATATAAAAATTCAATATAGCATAACCTGATACACATTAACAAATAACACACACAGCAATTTAACTGACGTGGCTGATGCATTTTGTACTAAATTATAGATAACGCATTTTGTGACCTCATCCTCTTCACATTGATTGTTATTAAACTTGAGGCACGCTAAACAGAAAGTAAAACGACATATAAGTTATTTTTAGCACAATCAATATTTATTACTGCATACATATCTCTAAGTGCTCCAAGTATTTGCACAATTTCATAAAGCTATTCGGGATACGTTGATTGTTATATAGAAATATTTAAAAAAAAAACGCTACAAAAATGGCGTCAAATGGTGATACCAATGCATGGCAACTCAACAAAAATGTATACGAACGAAATATTCACATGCTGGAAAATGAAATCGAGACAGATGTTGTTTTCAAAGTTTCTTCAAATGCAGGTAAATGGATTTTTATTTTATATTGAAATATAAGGTAAAACGGTGGAATTTACTAGGCCTGAATTGTGATTGTTGTTTTATGTAAAGGGATTGATCCCGTTGCGGATCCTACCAACAAGGATACTACCAGCAGTTTTTATGATAAATCATGATTATATTGAAATAGTTGAATTTTAACGCAAAGTTAACGATTGAACGGTTGATTTGTTTGTAACACTTCAGTCAGCAAAAATACATAGATCCTGACTCGTATTTTGTTATCAATTATATTTATATAATCATCAAATGTGTTTAATGAAAGTGCAACCACACATTAAACTTACTTCCAAAACAGGAACAGCACAGACTATTCGGGCTCATAAGTATATGTTAATTTCCGCTTCCCCTGTGTTTTTCGCAATGATTTGCGGACCTATGAAGGAAACGGGAGATATCATTGTTCCCGACATAGAGCCTATTGCATTTAAGCTTATGCTCAGGTATTATTTTGCGGGTTTTCAGGGATATAGTGCCTATTTTCGTACATTGTAAGGCAAAATAACAATTTTATTAAGAATTGTAATTAATAAACGTAATACTATGTTTGGAAAGTATGTATATATTCATTTTCTGTATAATTGTTCAATTGATTTTAACATTCTATTATTATGTTTAAGATTCATATATTCTGCCAAAATCGATTTGTCTGGAGATCAAGTGATGCATGTCTTACATGCAGCAAAGAAATATCAGCTGCCATACTTGGTCAAGCATTGCATTAGGTTCTTAGATAATGAGCTAAAAGCTAGTAATGCATGCACCATACTTGAGCACAGTCGATTCTTCAACGAGGTCGATCTGGCACAAAAATGTTTAAAGAAGATCGAGGAAAATACACAGGATGCACTGAATTCAAAAGAGTTTATGGATATTTCCAAAAACACGCTGTCGGCTATTCTAGAAAGCAACAGATTAGTCATGAAAGAAGAAGATATTTTTGAAAGATGTTTCGAATGGGCCTCCACAAAAAAAGTCGGAGAAAAAGCACCCCGTGCAATTCTTGGAGAAGCACTTTTCAAAATTCGATTTCCAATAATGTCAGCACAAAGTTTTACGGACCTCGTGTGTCCTAAGAATATTTTGACGGCTGAAGAAAAAGTTGAAATTTTTATGGCCATATCTTCACCAAACAACAGTAAACCACAAACCTTTTGTTGCGACCTTCGAGCGCAAGGTAAGTTTAATGTTCAAATATCTTATTTAGTTATTTGTTAACTATTTTGTCTCTTACATGACTGTGACAAAACATCTTTGATGATGAGTTTTTGCCTTTATTCCTTATGATTGCCATTAATAATTCTATATTTGTGTTCACTATTTCAGAAATGCCACGCCAACAACAAGGAAAGGGTAGACTTCCGTAAGGCATCACATCATATTCGTATTTAACAATAAACCACACTATTAATATAATGTTCCAATATATCAAGTAATGGTTGTGCCTCATTTTCATTTGCGAAAGCTGCCTAACTTGGTTTTATATTGAATTTGCTTTATTAGTCATGTGTATTTATTGACCGCTGACGTATCAGAGTTTTACAACATATTGACAGGTTAAGGGCAAGGAGAAGAGGACGATGTTGCTACTGTGGCATGGAATTATAGACAATCAATTATAGAGTTTGACAATGGAAGTGACACTATAGCATAATAGCTTCCTAAATTCAAGACGTATGGATCAATTCATTCGAACTATTATTTCTTTTCTTAAAACAATCATTATAATTTTAAACAAATGTATACCGTTGTGATGTGCATTGGGAATCACATCATGGATTGAATGATATAATGATAAGGTATCAAAATGCAAGTTAATATACAATAACATAAAAACGTTAAGATTACATGATTTTATTTAAATCATTCAAATGATCAATTGTTTAGAATGTTATTAAACACTGTTCAATATAAACAATATTCAAAGAAAACGCAAAAAAATACAAAAGATATTTTACGTTTGATTGAATTAAATGTATAGAAATGGGCAAAATATGATATGGGTTTGGTTTAAGTAAGGTAAGGTGTGACTGTGCTTATCACAAAAACATTAACAATTGTGTTTAGTGATTTGAAATGTAATAAACGATAAAACGATAACAATGTTTTTTTTGTACTATCAGTTAAATCATCAGCGAACAAAATAAGATATTGACTATATTTACATTATAAGTTATCTAAAATAAACATATGTTCAAGAGATCTTATCCCAAATAATATCAACTATTTTGGTTTGCGTTAGTTTTATTATGTAAGAGTTTCATACATATGTTTATCATAAGACTTCATTTCACGCTTAAATGTATGTGTCAAAAGGTGTGTTTCTGTTATTCTCATTAACTTATGCCAAGCATTCATGAAACTCAGACCAGCCAAGAATGTCCTGGAAATAATTCAGTGACAATCTAATTTTGAACGCGGTTGCAAAACTACCTGATTTTTTGTGACAATAGTTAAACTATTTTGTTATCTTATCTTATACTGCCCAAATGTTTGCGACCTCTATGAAAATAGGTAATATATTTCTAGGACTAGCCTAAATACTGTAAGCCACAGGAAGACTTTCTAGAACAAATCTTACTGGAAACCTCTGATTCATAATTAATCATGTCGATAAGTTTGTGATAGATTTGATTCAAGTTAGATATGGAAATCAACATTTCACAGAGTATTTGTTACTATGAAATACCTATAATTAATAGGAACTGTCACACATGCTATCAAATCATTCTTATACCGCATTCGACTAATGAACAAGTAACGGCTCGTCGACTGTTTGGCACTAAGCTATTATTGTGTCGCACAATCAGAATGAAAAAGAGAAAAATATCAAGCAGTCGGTCGATCAAAGGCGAGGCCATGGGGTCAAATTGTCTCAAAATCATAGAAACGCACATATTTTCTAAGACAAACAAAAGGTCAAGTCAAAGGTAAAGACTTTCTTGGTACTCATTAGAATTCTAGCTTATTTTTTCCAGTAATAAACTATTAACTTTATCAAGAGCATCAAATTTGAAAGCCATAATTTAAGCAATTAAATTGTTTAAACTAAAATTTATTTGAATTATGCAGTGTAAGCCCTTCTTAGCATGTAAATGTGCGTTTTGTTCGATTCAATATGACCAATAGTCAATAATTTTATGTTTACCAATGCATATCACCAATAGTTACCAAACTTACCTTGTAACATTGTAGGTCACGAACTTCCATCTTTTTCGATCTTAAGCAGTACACTTGAACTTCTCGAAGTTGAGACCCGTCAATTGTGTGATTGTGTTTCTCCATTGCAGTCGTTGCCTCCCACTTGCCCTCAACCATGCCCTCCAATATCTTTGCAGGGAGTCATATATTATGACGTGCCGGAAAAATGACAACTTTCTCTTCTTTACAGTGTCAAACAGCGACCTTTTAAACCTGCGATATGAATCACTTCCTCGTTTGTGATGCGTTTTGTCCAGCTTATTCGAATCATGTGCCTGAGGGCTCACATTGAGAATGCTTCCAGCCGCTATTGTGACATTTTGCTGATGGTCCATGTTTCGACTTCATTGAGAATTGTTGACCAGCCATATTATTTGATGAATCTTAGTCTTGCTAGTATAGAGATTTTAGGATTCGTCGTTATTGTTCGCATATTGCTGTAAGACTTTCTGGCGATTTCTATTCTTCTGCTTATCTCCTCTTCACTCTTTCAGTTTTCGGTAATCAACTCTTTCAATACCTTGTTTCCTTGGCCAGTTCGTACAACTACAGCTTGCTCCCAGCACAGCCTGGTTATAATTCGAACGTCCTCTCAATCCATTCCAGGAGGCTTGAGTTTTTTCGTTGCTCGTGTCAAAAGCCTTTTCCCAGTCTATAAAGCATATGTATACATCCTTTTGCATTTCTAGATGTCTCTCGTGTATCAAATAGAATAATTCTTTATCAATTTCTTAACTCACGCTGATTATCACCGTTTTTACGTTCAATGGCGGCACTGTTACGGTACATTATGATTATGTGTAATGCGCCTATAAACTTAACGTCACAAAAAGTCAACAGATAGAAGTGAAAACTTGACCATACGATTAGCACTAAATCGGAAAAGATTCTCCCTCTGCAAGAGAAAGGCGCCCGAGTTAATGTAAGTGTAAGTTTTATGTAAGACTTTATGTAAATAAGTAATGTAAATGTAAAAATGTAAATAATAGTAAACATACATAATAAATATAAAAGGCGTAATATGTACCCCTCGCTCTATTTGGAATGTCTCTTTTTCGTAGTTTTTTTAAGCGCATATACTGCGTTATGTATAACTTTTGATTGTACAGGACGTTAATGTTTGATTGAATATTATACTAATAAAGGTTGCCCCGAAAGAGGCCACCCTCCAGGCTAATATAACAGAGAGAGTCCTGATATCTGCAGGTAATAGATGATGCGCCAAACACCTGATTGATAACGCATTTAAGACAAACACGGATATTTCAAGGGCCTCCTTGATACAAGAAACTTACCTATCCGGTATCTAATTGGCAAGCTTACTGAATTACCTGAGAACAAAGACAAATGTTAGAAATGGAATCAATTTCGATTCGATAATTCAAGGAACAACGACAAATATAATAATCTAATTGGATTATCATGTGAACAATTTGATGAGCTTTTAGCTTATTTCAGTGTAAAGAAAAGTGCAATTCAAACACCTCGCACGGCGATTAGTATCTTTCTCATGCGTTTGGCAACCAATCCTTGCGACTTTGTTTGGTTTTTGTTCTCTCACGGGAATATCTAAACTTATCACGGCCGTTTGCAATGATATAGCATCGACATTTCATATTTCGAAGATGACTCTGTTCCATGCTTGATCGATTCCGATACCGACATGATGTGCACTTTGTATCTGCTACCATGGCAGAAGTTGCACATTATTTTTCAAAAGAAAATATGTGAGGAATGTTTCTCTTTAGTATGATATTCTAATATGCATGAACCATTGCTATAACCAGTATAACATGACTGTATGTTGTATGTTACAAAAAACGTTTATGAATCATACATTGGCTAGCCTTTTTCATGTCACTTTGGTATGAGATAAAATGTTACTCAATGTAAACGATTTTCATTCATATGGACTTTAGATGGAGCTAACAATGGTTTCTTGTAAGTTATTTGCTATTTTCAAAGATATTTTCACTAATATTTTATCGCTATACTTCTTTGATCAATTAATTGCATTTTTACATGTGTTGGTTATTTATATGTAAAGTTATAAATAATAAGGAAAATAAATGAAAAAGCTTATGTATTTTGTTTGAACAAGATTTCTTTAGCTGTATGATTAATTGTTGACAACAATACAAATGGAGAAACGGCTCAACCTAACTCCAAATTAGAAACCAATATTTCGTTCCTCACCCATTTCATACCATCATTTTTTTCAAAAACCTTGTGGATGTGTCAAATAAAAATGTATCATTTTATTCTACTAATGTAATATAACAACATACTAAAATTTTATTTAAATCGAAAAGGAGCAGAACCCCCCCCCCCCCCCCCCCCCCCCCCCCCCCCCCCCC
>LQRL01176237.1:0-13422 GCA_001703475.1 Hydroides elegans
ATAATAGTAATAAGATAATGGCAAGCGTCATCATACCTAGGCCCTGCTCCACGCTTGGACTTAAGAGAAGACATTCGGCAAGGCATTTATAGATTGCACATCAACAACCGCGCTGCTCCCTTTTTTTTTGTTCGCACGATCGTTGATATTCCTGGTTGCTATGGTAACGACACACAAAGCTATAATGTCACCATGGCTGCGTTAACACTCATCTCAAAGTGGTCATATATATCATTTTGCATTTAAAAGTTGGTAGGGAACACTGTGTTCGTTTTCGTTTTCCAATCAAACTGTTTTATTAGTATGGGGTTCTCAACGTTTCGTTTTTTTTTTGTTTTAATCAAAACAACGGAAAAATTGATCGGTAGATATAAAGTTCAATATCACACGGATAAATTATCCGACGTTGATTATAGCATTTGTACATGTTTCACACTTGTATCCTATGTGATGCTAACATAAATCTTACTTCCATGATGACTCAACTGTATTATAGTAAAACTATATTATGGTTTCAATATACGCATAAAACATGTTAAATACTCATATCGACATCTGATTTACAATGCTATATTTCATACTCAATATATATCTTTGTCTGATAACACACTGGACATCTTTATATGCTCTCCAATTGCAATATCTTTCATATCCGCATATTCAAATTTGAAAGCCATATAGCTTTCTGTCCTTGACTGGCTATTCACACTTTTCCTACAAAAAGTAATTTATCCAAGCAAAATGAATTACAACCATCACTTCACGCGGTATATTTAGGCACACTCTTGCTCTGTAAAATTCTGATGTGTTTTATGTTGGTACACTGATTTTTTTAGCAATAATTGATGTCTTTAATAATGAATGTTAAACCTGTACTAAAAGTAAAATCTATATTGAATGTAAAACGCACAAAAACATATAAAAAACAAAAATGATTAAAAACTGAAGCCCATTCTTTAAAGGTGTTTAAGCTTCATTTTGTCTATTCTTTTACAAGTACAACTACATTTTTGTACATATATAAAAAAAACGTTTTGTAATATAATCGCACCGAACAATAGCCCCTTGTCGCTCATTGATAAAACATAAATCTGAAGCTGTACATAATAACCACAATTTCGATGCAATTTACAGAACTGATCAAACGTTTCATTTCTCTTTCTATTTTTTTTTGTTGCGTATTATAGCTGCCAATCAGAATTGCATGCTATCGCCCTTCAATATGATTTATCGTTTTACGGTGGTGGAGTAATATCTGATATTGGGCTAATTACTGTCTTTGGGCGCCAAGGGAGGTATGGAATCTAGGGCTTGGGCAAAAAGGAAGTTGGTAAACGTTGCAGTTTCGGGATATGGAAGATAGGTCTGGAACTATGTGAGTATACTATAAAACAAGGAATTCCTACCCTTAAAATGTATACAGTGGTGCGAAATGCAACCTCTCATTTTACTAAGCGTTTATGTATTAAGCGTTTAGGGTTTATAGCTTATGCGTTTATATTTAAGGTGTCTATCGTTTAGCGTTCACGGTTTGTGTTTATTAATCTATAAGCTCATGGTTTATGTTCTGTGCGTTTGGCGTGTATCGTATATGCGTAACGCGTTTATTTATGTGTGTTTATAATTTGATAATTTAAGCGTTTATAGTTTATCGTTTAGCGTTTGTTGTTGCTTATACTGTATGTATCTATCAAGAACACTGTGCAAGCTCATCCTGCTTATCTTCAGCATCTTAAATAATGATTTTTTTTTTTCTGAATATTGCGATTTGTCCTAATCCGAACCACAAAATCAATCACTATACACCCACACAACAACTCTGTTTCAAGCAACCGCGATATAGCCTTGTGCTATCGATTTTGTGTTCATTAAACATTCGTCTGATCTTCTGAACTTAATTGATTGACTATCCTGTTTTTTTTTTGTTTTTTTTTTGCTTTTTATTTATTCTGATTTTTTTATCAAATTTCGGTAAAATTTACTTATATATTTAATATATAAGTCATTTTTAGAGCAGCGACACATTGTAAAACCATATGAAATGTTTTTAAAATGATGCACACATACCCATGCTTCAAGCATTTATGAATTTTATCGAATATTATCAAGTGATCATAAGTTCGAAAACAGTTCGTAACGTATATTTGACGTTTCAATTTTATATTTTTATTTTTGTTATAGATCGAGGAGCATTTTATGTTAAATGGCCCTA
The DNA here is from genome assembly GCA_001703475.1 of Hydroides elegans. Taxonomy (NCBI): domain Eukaryota; kingdom Metazoa; phylum Annelida; class Polychaeta; order Sabellida; family Serpulidae; genus Hydroides; species Hydroides elegans. Next base: position 2,213 of record LQRL01176237.1, read on the forward strand.
CTGTAAAAAACAGTCACAGATGAAGCATCATTTATAACTAAAGCTGTGAAATTACCGATTACCCATACCCATACGTAAGTGCGAACATTTATTTATCTAGCTTTAATAAATACATTTGTAACATCAGTCTATAGTACACCTGGTACTGAGCAACATCTCGCTTTAACAGCGGCAACACAAAGTAATTAAATTGCAACAAAAAATGTAATCTAATTTAGCTCGCTATGCTATGTAATTCTATCCAGCAAATGTAGGAACGGATTCCATCGACAAGTATTTACAATGAATTCACGGCGCTGAGAGTTATAAGCAAAGGCACCGTAATAAATTAGCAGTATTTTTTATACATTTCCAAGACCCATTTTCATCTTATCATAGTATCATTTTTACCGAATGTCATACTAAATTTGTGTGATTCCTTTTATTACTATCCTCCTGCGGCATGTTGGTGTATTATTCTGTAATTGGTATCCTAATCAAACAATTCAATGGATTTATATATTTTCATTTTTATTAATAGCTTTTATGATTACGACTTTTCCATACAATTTCTCGCTATTTCAACACCAATTTGCATTTGTCAACATCTCTTTGCACAAAGTAGCATCTTACTCAATCCTTCATCTGAGTCCATTTGTTAAACTTTCACAATTCTGCGAACACCTCGATATCTTAGTTTCTAACCATATCCATTGCTGCAAACGCAAAATCAGCTGCTCATAGTTTGCCACCTCCAAAGACAGCTCAGAGTCACACAAATCCAAAAAGACATAAAAAAATGGAAGACACAAGAATAAAACATGAATCTTTATATCACAATAGCTAGATGCGAGTGCAGTGACGTGAGTGTGGCAGTACAGAACACTTTCACACGCCCCCTTTCTATGGCATTTCGCTGCTAAGAGATGCGGTTCCCGAGATGAGGCGAGATGGCTTTGATTCATTTTAGAATATTGCGACCGAGTATTCAGGGCTATCTCCCGCTAGCCCGGGTTTGCTAGGTCATATATGAGTGCCATCCCGTTATACGTAGAGGAGGTCCAACTTTTTGTATAGGGTATACCCTATATATGATGATAGTTTGGATGTGCTGCCCAGTAAATAGAAGACGTATTTATTCAAATAATTAAAAAAAAATATATATATGAAACCCAGTAAACACGAAAGCTTTTAACGCGTTTACAAGATTATTACGTTATTTGATACAAAGCAAGTTTTAATACGTGAAAATAGTTTACCGTTTACACAAGAATGAGTAAAGAATGTTTAAAATATATTTGATCAAATATCAAAAATACAATCAAACGTTTATATTTACGGCGTGGACCTTCTTGCTTAAGCACAAGGGAATTTCACAACAGATGCATCGAAATATTTCATGACACAACAAATTTGGCTAATCAGTGAGCTCCCAAATGTGCTCATTTATGTTTGGACCCTGAAATATATTTTTTTTTCTCATGGGGTTCAGCCTTGGCTTTTGATTATTTTTGGGTACTAAAGTCTTAAAATGTGACTGAATGTCAGAGCGCAAGAGATCTGGATGTGACGATTTACGATTTTACATGTACGGATTCCGATTGGGTGACATTTTAGCAAACGATGATTTGTTTTAAATTTGTATGTTTGGCTGGTTTCATTTTGGTTTTATGTTGCATCTATTGCTTACATTATATCCGGGAACTTTATGTTCAAAACTAGGTGGATGTTGGCTCCGTCCGCCGGGATAATTTACCCGGTATCCGTTTCAAAATACCATCATTGCATCCACTGGCTCTATCTGATTGAGGATGTTAAAGGCAATGGTGTGTTGCAAATTAGTGTATAGTGCATCCAAATATCGGCTGTGGCAGAATAGGTCTTGGGCAGAATCAACATTTAGCCCACGGCCTTTTCCGTCGACAAGTAATTGAAAGGTTCAGTGCATGAAGGAACAACTTAGGACTTTGTTTTTGGAAAATAGAAATAAACCAAGTTTTAAATATGTCGCCAAACCATGTCGCCAAAGCCTATCGAGAAGGTTTCTCAAATCCATGACCGCGAGGCAGACCACCCAAGAAATGGATCACCCAGGTGCGAGAAGACACAGGGCTCCCTATTGCTAACGCAGAGCGAAGAGCATCGGGCCGTGATGATTGGCTTACAGTCAACCGTCTGGAAAGAGCGAGGGGACGAAGAGTCCTGAGCATCTAAGTCATACATTTTCAATTATATTCTGACTTTAATGTTTTAAATATAAATAATAACAGGTGTTTATGATGTATACAAGCATTCGCTCTCGCCATTTGACATGGACTAGGTGTCATATGACAAATTTCACTATGTCAATGCCAAGAGAAACTTTAAGCAGCTAGAACCTTTTATGCACCGAACCCTTCAATTACGTTTTATTAGGAACGACACTGAACTGTTCTCATTAAGGAGGAGGCCACCGCACTGACGAGACTATATGTGCAAGAGAATATGTATACGAAGGTTTAGTTCCGCGCACAATGGTACTAAGTTTATAAAGGTCCGTTTGACAGAGTAAATAAGCCACATGATTACTAATCCAACACATACCACATGATGGAATCGAACGTATACAATAACCATAAGCAGGAGTTTTGCGAGAAAACAAACTAAAACTAGCTTTATGATAACGATAATTGATTGATTGTTTCCCTTTTTGCTAAACAAGAAAAATCCATTCATACCTTTATGCAGGGACCCCTTCAGATGTGCTAGGGTTTCGATAGAATAGGTATACAGGAAATGCGTAGTCTTCCCTATGTTATTAAGGAAGACGCATTACTAAAGACGGACAAGATAGTATTGGCTGCAACGTTACCAACTGTACTTAACGTGGATGAAAACATTAACATTTAATCCGGGAATGGCATTTGTTTTACATTTTTTTAAATACTGATTGAAATTAGACAATTTGGCAATTTTTGGAAAAAAAATTTAACCGGAAACCCTTAGTTGACCGCGGTTTTGCAGCAACTTAAGATAAATCTTTCTTGATTGTCCATTTTAGCAAACATTTCCCATCAAATATAGCAAAACGGCCCTAGCTCTTATGGAATGTGTCGCATGGTTGCTCAACTGAGTATTGACCAAAATGCCATCAACTCAATCTGCATTAGCAAACATCCATTTAGACAAGTGCTTTCCCATGGTAACGCCGCAGCTTAATAAAATATCAATTTACATCATGTATGTCGACATTCGCTTTTAGTCGCATTTTGCTGACCTTGAAATGTCAATGGACATGCCAGGGCGCGGTTGGGTCCAGAAGAGACACGCATGATGCATCCAATTTCTGTTTTTTTTTTTCATGTTACCATTTGCAGGAACGAGTGAACGGGTCAGTGTTCGACACAGTTCGAAAGCTATCGTTTTTGGCACATCATGAGGCACGATTCTTTGCAACGCGACATGATCGATGTTATGTTGGAGGGCAAATAAGGAAGAGGGAGACCAAGAATTCGGTGGAGTGACAACATCCTCCAACGGACTAGTCTCACCTTCGTGGACAATAAGCGGGCTGCTCAAGACAGGAGAAGATGCAGATTCTTTGCAGATAAATGTTAATCGACACGCCAAGCTGTAAGGTATTATGCTAACAAAATGGTAAAAGGAGGCTTCAACCACTTCTTTGCCAAAAGCCATCAATAACTCCCTCACCAGCCATCCCACTCTCCCCCACTGGTCATTTTTACAAGTCATACTAAAAGTCAAAGTTTGTAAGATGATATTTTAGAGCAGCCCTAGTTACGTCGATATGAAATAAGCCACAACAACAGCTTAGTGTTTTGTTATGTGTGGCATCACGGTTGTTACAATTCTTATTCCTATCCATAAATGACCACATGGGGTGCAATATACGACCCAATTATGGACAGTCTATTTGAATTTGAATACCCTGTGTCGATAAATAGTGGAAACCCTATTATATCCCTGAACAATGACCACCAGCCAAAGACACAGTCGGTATTACAGGGGAAAACAGGGAGATACTAATGAGAATAATACATAATACACCTAAGCTATTGTGACGTCATAGAATTATGCGTGACGCATGCATTTGGACGGTATCTGAGGAAGAATAATCGGATTTTACTCATCACTATCACTAACTATGGGTTTTACGGTATAAATATAGATACACTGTTTCATAACATAATGTTCTATTCTAATAGAAACATAAACATGGTATTTATCACATCATTGATCATGTCAAAGGAAGTATCTCTGTTATTGACCGGATGACACCATGAAATAAAACTATTACTGGTTTTTCTTTGGATTATTTCCCAATTGCATTCGATCCTGACATATACTTTTAAAAGGATCCAGGAATTAGTGTACATTTTCTGCGAAAACTCAATTAGTTCTCAGTAATATGCAAATAACCACATTTTTAGACCAAGCTTCTAACGAACCAATCCATACGGGCTATGTAAACTATTCAGAAACGCACACTTGTAGGTATGCATTTAATTGTCATTTGAATCTGTGATAGTGATTCTACTCCTTTAATCGTTTATACTTTTGTGATCACCATAAAAGCAAACGTGATAACACAGTTTTGTTTCGATTTTATTTAAAGTATATTCTATAAATTCTACCCCGTGCGGATCTACATGAGGGTAAATGTTTCGGATGCCCTCCTTCATTCGGCACTGCGTTCTATGTTAGATAAATTAACATTCTTTATTGACGTCTTGGATATTTTTCCGGATCCGCCCCTTCTCCAAAAGTGATAGATATAACCCAAAGCAAATGTTGACGTGTCCACCGTTTTTGGCGATATGTCATGGGCTGATAAATGAGAGCAATATTATCACTAGAACGCCTCGCTTGACAAAAGTCTTCGCTCGGATGCGACACATAATTTGCTACAAAATAAAGTGATTTGTCTTGTGTTTGCTTTATTGGTGATGGTGAGCTTTTCAAAAGATATGCCTATAGATATTTGGTGGAGGGAAAATTTGATATTGTATAATTAAGTTGTACAAATAAAGTATTACGAGTATTACGAATATTGATTAACTGCTCTCATTATTTTCTATGCTGAGCATGGACATACTGTCCCCGAATATAATGCCACCTACTTAAGCAGCAAAGGCCATTATGACCCCAGTCAAAATGTTAACTCTTTTGTTTCTTTACAAATATACATAACTATTATTGATCAATTCAAACTTCATCAAACTTTACCATGCATTGAATAACAATTGCAATAACAGTTCAAAATTATATTTGTGAAGGGGGAGGTCATGACCTATACTTTGCCAAAAATACTGGCATTTATGCCCGGTATTTCCATATTCATCACGGATGCATGTTTGTCACCATCCAAAACATTTCGCTGAAATGACTGGAAGCTCCGCGCGCCATCTAATTAATCCCCCTTTTCCTCCTTCTTCCTTCTCTGATGATCGCATATTAAACAGCGGTGACCAATGGTGATTACATGCGAACTTGAGAGGGATCATTCCTTTGGTAGCTCCTATCTCTACCTCCCACTTAGCCAGACGTCGGTAAACATCGAGAGAATGTTCGTTTATGGGCCTATATGAAAGTTTCCGGATGTCCTTTTTTGTTGTGTACGTTGGAACGACGTCGTTACAGCGTCACCATAAGGTCAGACGCAAGACGGATGTTCATCCGACTTCGGGACGAAAAACTAAAAAAGACATCAGGAAAACCTCGCATGTCCTTTTGACGTCACGTCAAAAAGGGACATGATAAGGACAGCTCTTGCCGATTGGGCTCCTTACCTCTCTCCCCCTCCCTCCCAACCCGCCCTCCTCCACCTCCAAACTCCCCAATGCATCATAACCAATGACATCTACAGTGGCGCGCACTCCCAACTTCTCGAGATAAACGCTAAACGCTAAACGTTAAATGCACAAACGCTAAACGCTAAACCCTAAAACGCTAAACGTTACACGCTAAACGCTAAACGTTAAACGCTAAACGCTAAACAATAGCCCCCACAGGTGTGAAGGGTATATAGCGGACATCATTGTGAGTGCTTATCTTTATTTCTTATATGCCCTTTCATCAAACGCTAAACGCTAAACGTTAAACGCTAAACGTTAAACGCTAAACGTTACACGCTATATTCTGATATTGCAAACCCTTAAACGTTAAATGCTAAACGCTAAACGTTAGAGAAATCGAGAAGTTAAGCCTGCGCGCCACTGTAGGTTTGTGGATCCAAAAGAGTTGCAATTGCTGTCTTGAGAGTCGGTTATGATAACGACCTTGAGTCACCCTACGCAAATACATATAAGGGCATTGAACTACGAAATGATAACGTTCCCTTAACATCACACCCGAATGCAACGTTGCAAGACACACCATGCCAAGTAGGATCGAATAACTTCTTGGTGTGAGGGCTACAATGTTTTCTTTATAACATTATCACATTTTTATTATTATATGTTACATGCTTTTTTCTCGATTTTCTATTAATTAGGGCTCATTCTTGTTCCGGTCTATGGCTCAGAACTGTAGCATTGAGTATGATGATGATATCTTAATATAATATAACGTAACCACCTAACTATTATAACTGTTATCATTTTAATCATTTTTTATTTTTATCGCATTTTTATGAGCCCTTCTTGTTCCGGTCTGCGGCTCAGCGCTGATGCGGCTTTGAAAGCAATATTCGCGATGACAAAAGTAGTGATGACGTGAGAACGCGAATTAATTCATATAATGCAACTTTGGTCACCATCAGTGTCACTAAAATTTGGACTGGATTGATCATAACAACTTGCAGCTCGTTCATATTTGCCCCTTTATGTAAAAGAATATTGCTGTAGGGCCTATAAAGCCGTGATGGTATGGACCGAGACGTTTCAACCTACAATTGAAATCATAAGGGCCCGGCCCGATGACAAGGTTTTTAGTGCTTTGTGATTTGTAGAGCAATTCCTATGGGGAACTTAGCACCATCTCTTTCAAAAAGGGAACGAGTGGTTTGTGGATGAAAAACGCTTAAAAAACCCTACAGTGTTGCCAAGCCCGTAGGCCCACATGTGCATATGGATTATAACTAAACAAATCCTTGAGTTAAAATAACATTGTATTTGAAGGGTGTAACCAAATTAAACTTAATGATGTATCCATTTCAATCAAATATCATTTACTGCTTTAGTGTATTAAAATGCCGGTATCCTTTTTTTTACTCCACTCAAATCCCCGATTTTTTCAAACCCCCTGTCACAACCCTGGCATTTTCTTCCTATTTTGAGCATCGTCGCCAGCAACGTAATAAAGTGCCTTCACCATTCGGCTTATGGCTGCCGTGCTATGAATACAAACATCAGTTTGTTCCATAACTATCTCCCGATCTGTCCTGGTTGCTGTTGGCTCTATTTTTCTGTTATGTTGACTACATTTACTAGAGTTAAAACGGGCTATTAAAGGCGACAATCAACTTATCATATCATAGATAGTCTATGCCGAAAAATACAAATGTATATGAAGGAATGGACTAATATACCATTTCCATTATCGTATATACATGACAAAATGCATCTTATAGATTTATCGTGTGTGTAGAAACCGGTACCATATATTGATATTTTACTGGATACAACTAAGTAAAACTAACGAGGGTTTCGCGTTTTCAAGTTTGACATGTACGAAGTGGTTTTGCATTAACCGAAGGAGAGAGAGAGAGAGAGAGAGAGAAGGAGAGGGCGAGAGAGATAGAGAGAAAGAGAGGAAGAGAGAGAGAGAGGAACAGAGAGAGGGAGAGAGAGAGAGAGAGAGAAGAGAGAGAAGAGAGAGGGAACGCGAGATAGAGGTTCGTGTGACAGAGTAAGAGAGAGAGTGGTGAGATAGGGAGAGAGAGATTGAGGGAGAAAAAAAGACAGAGAGAAAGAGACAGATCTTTCTCGCGCTTGGAACGGAACAAGATGCACATCTTGATGGAAGACTAATGGATATCGTGTACTCGTCACGCACAAACTAATGAAACGATTGCAGAAGGCGTATATGACCAATCCAGGGTTGTTTAAAGTTATGGGGTGATGGTTGTTTAGGGGAAAGGGAGGGGGGAGGTTGAGAGGAGATGGTCGGATAAGATAGAGTGAAGTAGCGATCATGCATTTACTCCATTTATCAACAATCAAAGTGGTTTCCAATAATGGCTTAGCCACTCTTTGCGAAAACACACAAGGATGCTCGCCCACTGCAGTTAAAAGGAATACAAGAAAGGGAGAACTAAAGCAGTTTAAGTTTAAGCTCAAACATTTCATAAAATATATTTAATATTATGTTTAAACCCTCCATGCATAACTTGTCTGTCACATATAATGCTTTAACATGTCATTGGCCGTTTAGTTGTGCATATTATTTTATAATACATAACAAATATGGGTTTCATTTTATGAGAAACTGTTTGATACTGAACTCCCAAGATCTGACTACTTTCGCTCGTGCTCTTGCTTTTGACTCGAATGATAACTGGGTTTAAAACTGGAATGTTCACATGTATTGAAACGAACAATGCGAAGAAGTCGAATTGACTCCAAAACCGCTCTATTAATGGTATAAATGAAATTTGCAAATGATAGAGAAATTGAATGACAACAAATATGCTGTTTTAAATATGATATTTTAAGGGTGTTTGAGCCAGCCACAATGCGAAGTAATCGAAATGACTCCAAAATCACTCATTTAATATATAAATAAATGGTATAAATGAAATTTGCATATGATATAGAAAGTGAAAGACAACAAATATTATATTTAAAATATTATATTTTAAGGCTGTTTCAGTCAACTATGTGTTCGCCTTTGTTTGGATCCGTAATATGCTCAAGCAAAGTATATAGAGCCACATGTATAAACATATGCGTTTCAGATTACCAAATTAAGCAAAACCTGTCTTCATTCGTGTACACCCTGTAACTTTGCACAGAGAAGGATGCAATAACCTTCTCAAAAAGAACAATGTCCCTGAAATAAGTCATATGTAACATTTTCGGGGACACTGTTCAGTTGCAAAGGTTGCTGAAACCGCAAATGTCCCCGAGTAGAGAGAGTGTTCTAGCAGAATAAGGGGAATGATCTTCGATCTTAGAATTCATCTTAGTTAACAAGGATTGGTTAATATTACTTACATGCTTCGAAGAAACATTTTGTTAATGGTGTTGATTTCAATAATCCAAATATATCAGGTTTAAGCTACGTTATCGTCATTTTGGTGACATTATCAGATATGGTATTGGATGATTAAAACGAGAAACTCCTCCTAAATATAAGGTCATTTTATAGATCCATAATTTCTATTGCTTTCATTTTGACATTGAAGAGCGTCGTGTTTTTATTTCTTTCTTTGATTGCAAAAATCCTGTCACATATTTAGTCATATATATATGTTTGTTACCCACAAATAGGTGTATCGTGTACTAGACTCTGTTGTTATCAGAAGCAATATTGTAAATGATAAATCCTCTTAAGAAATTAATTCAATAAAATCAATTTAAAAAATATTTTTCTTCAGACTTTATTTAACTGTTTATTGAGAAAAATATCTTTGATTAATACATCGTCTTTGAAAACACAATCACAGCTTATTACAAATTATTTTTAGCCCATTTCCATTTATGCGCCTCTGGCTCCTTACACCCATTTCATTGACCACTCACTACAGCCATCTTTGCACGAACATAAGTCCCTTCTTTGACACGGCGGCTTTTCTTTCCTTTTCCGGATGCCTCTTTACTCAGGTGGCACCTATTGAAGGAGGACAAACTCCTTTTCAAGAGGTCCGTGCATAATTGTGGAAGAAAAAGACAAATCCAAATAGAAGAATGTGCCAAATTGCGGCTCTGAAACCAAACGCACGTCAAAGGAATGCAAGAGGGAAATACAATCTTGGAATGAAACCAATATGAACTGTTGAAAAACAACACATTTCTTATAAATAATCGATTGCTTCATAACAAGGCAAAACCCCAGTTTCTGGATCCTGATTGCGAATGAACTAACCTTAATATTAAAGTTTGTTTCCATCAAAATACGGAAGTATAGGTGTATTTTTTCATGGGACATTAAGCAAACCGAATCGAGGCATTTTCCAAAGGGGATGTTAAAGTGCCAACATTTGCTCTTGTCTTGTTTTCCCAGATATCGTTGCTTTCAATATATGTAAACGTTCGATTCTCGTAACATAGCTTATATAAAAATTCATAACATTTTTCATAACAGTGCCAAAGCTAATTTGATAAGCAAGTCTCTTTATACATGGAACTCTTCAACTCTCCTTTTACTCAATGTGTGTTTATGTTTGAGTAAGAAAAATGAATGCCTAGCTATGACCACACGACCATCCTTTCTCGTGGCCAATCATTCTTCATTTACATTGAACAGGGGTAACCCTAGAAACGAAACCCCGGGTTAACGTTAGTCACGCGAGTAAGATAGCCTTGTTCCTCTTTCAAAATAAAACATATTACTTTGAGACATCATATTCTATCAGCATTGATCATTTCATTCTTTGTTTATAAGTTAATATCATTAGCATTTTATGTTAATACAAAAATGGTAATGTGTTAATACATATAAGTTTGAAAAGGGGTTTATCTGGTTTAGTTCAAATACCATAATATAAATAAAAATGGATCATAATTGTAAAATGGCTCTTAACAATATCTTAATCTATTAATATAAATATTTGGAATGGTTGTTCGATCGGGCTAACAATGATTATTGTAATGTGTTTCAACGGTTTCCGGTCAAAAACTATCCGGTTATTTTTGACCAGCTGCGATTTGGCCTGGATACTGAAATTATCATTACCTGCGCTTGAGATTAGAGACGCTTAATAAATATATCACGGTCCTAAGACGGGTTTACTATCATTTAAGTGAAAAACAAGAAAAAATATGTGCAGATATCTTTCTCGATGCTTTTGTGGAATCGATGTCTTTGGAGAACATATTAATTCTAGAATCAGTTGAGTATTTCTACAATTAATCAGACCGTTTGAACACATGTAGTATGGTCAATTTTCGATAAGCGGGTTATGTATGAACATAAAACAGATGTATTCTAACGTTTATATAACTGTGATTCATCCGCTTTGGGAAATGATTGGTTATTTGGGCAAAATGCATGTTTGCAAAACTCGCGTCCCAGTCACACATACGTAACCTCCCTCTCATCACCAAAATGTACCCACCTGCCCACCCTCA
>LQRL01176240.1:8927-23852 GCA_001703475.1 Hydroides elegans
TGTCTCAAAAGTATCTGGAATGTGCTTATAGAAGCATAATTTAATGTAATAAAATTATCTTTTTGCTTCACTGGCCGTTTCGGTTGCCTCTCAAAAGAATTTTGGATGTGCTATATGAGCTCGTGCTTATAAAAGCATATTTTCTTTAATTTATAAATTGAGGATACTTTTGGCAACTGGTCTCGTCAGTTCAAGAGATGTCTTCAGATAGGTGTGAGTGATGATGCAAGATGTTACTCTGTTTTTCTTTCATCACATGATCTTGTTAATTCGCAAAATAGTTCGTTATTTTCAAGGTTAATTTTAGTTAAAACTGACCATCCTTGCATATACGAATTGTTGAAGTTCACGGGGGATCCAAGGTCACTGACCTTCTAGTTATTGAGTGTTTATGAATTGTAGTTGTTTGGATAGAATGAGCACCGTTATTTTGCAATTTTTATTTGGTGCTTTATTAAACGTTCCTTTTGTTTTAAATAGGTGTATGAAAAACAAGTCGTATATAACATAGGTTAAAACATAAAGTATTTTTGATTTACTGAACATATAAGAACTCATATTCAAACATCGTGATTTGCCGTTGGCTCTGATATTCAAAAGTTATATATGGGTGCTCCCCGGTTTCGCATTTTCTGGATCCCCCTCCTGATTAAGAAAGCTGGACTAAAGTGACCCGTTTTATTTTTTGGCGAATCACTCCGGCCAAAGTTAAAACCACATAGGACTTAACGTTAACTGCATACACTTCGCTACGACCAAAGTGAGCGGGAAATGTAGAAACTCTAAATCTAAAGCTATGAAACTGTAAAAATTGTGGCACACTGTCCTTGGACAGTCTTGTTTTACATTTACAATTAATTTTGCAGCTCTCATAATAGAGGGTTCAGACGACTATGAACACCGCCTCTGCCCAAATCAACGTTTGTTATAAATTGGTTCTTTTTGATCAAATATTTACATTTTAAAATAAAATAAGATATTTTTTTTATTTCATTTCAGCTCTCATAGTGGTCTGCTCAGCCGACGACCATGAATACCGTCTCGTTGAACATCTATATGCCCAAATACAACCTTGGATTTCGACCTATTTGAAATTTCGTATTTTAGCGCTATTTGTCTCCTGTTCAGCTGACGGATTAGAAAACTGACTCCTCTAACACTTCATCAATTGAAAGTACCTTATTGACAATGTGCTTATCTTTAACTGTACTTTTGATTTTCTAATTTTATAATTTCAGCTCTCATAGTGGTCTGTTCAGCCGACGACCATGAATACCGTCTCGTTGAACATCTAATGCGAGATTACGATCCACGAATTCGACCTTCGAAAAACGCGAGTGAGGCATTGAATGTCACGTTCGGGATGGCGCTAGCTCAGATAATCGATGTGGTAAGTACTGTAATTCTTTGTTCTAGCTGTGGGCAGGGGCTGGGGTTGATTCTTAATAAGGTTGAACATTGGTTTAGTGTATAATCATGGATCCTGCGTACACTACGTTGATACTACGGAAACACTTTGGAAGGACACAGTATGTTGATTTACCGAATATTTCCTCATTATGCACATTTTTAGAATGACACATCAAATTTCAGAAGTGTTTGTGAATAAATACATAAACAATGCCGAACGGGTAGCCTTTACGAGCATTACTCAATTCTTGCTAAGATGCAAACAACACATCCCTAAGTTTTCCTAAGCTTTTTGGCGGGTCACATTAACACGATTAGTTTATGGCTGAGAAATCGTAGTTTATAGCTCTAATCACGTAACAAAACAAGTTAAGATGAAACCTCTCATTTGTTTATTACACAATGTAGAAAACAGCATGCAATGATATCATTTTCATCTTTTTTTGCAAACGCAGAATAACAAATGAAACGTGCAAATTTAAGTTTTCTGTTCTTAAAAGAACACATTTTAACAATCTAGATAGTGAGGTATGAAAACAAAATTGATAAAAAATATTATCCCGACAAAAATATTTTCTTTATTTAAGGATGAGAAGAATCAAATCATCACAACAAACTGTTGGTTGAATCAGGTATATTTAAGTTATGATTATTTTTCATTGAAATAAGTTTAATTTCAACGTAATAGGTAATATAAGTAATAACTAGAAATGAATATTAAATCTAAAAAAAAAAAAACTTATGAGGTATTCCTTACGAGAAAACAGGTCTCAGCAAATAACTCACACTATTTGAGGTAACCGAAATGTAACAGAGTGAAGCCAACACGCGGTATTCCTTGACTTTTTAAAAATTATAGTCAAATGTCTATTCATATATCCATGGACATTTGTCAGGCCTGGATCGACTACAAGTTGGTGTGGGATCCAAAACAATTTGGAAACATAAGTGTGGTTCGGCTGCCATGGAATGCTATTTGGAGACCAGATGTTCTGCTTTATAATAAGTAAGTGTTTTAATAGAACAGTTTATTGATTTATCAAAAGAGAACGTAATGTCTTTCTGACACTAGCTGTTTTGTATAAATTATGAATTTGGAATAAATTATGATAAACTGATTTCGCTGATTTTATTATATTTCATACAAATCTCGCAGCTTGCATACGAAACTCCGCTTGCCCTAGGCTGCTCTTTAATGATATTATATTGGGTGCCAACTTTATTTTGACTATTTAGGATAAACGAAGGCATGACATTAAGTACATAAAATACATTGCAAAACATATAATATTGTGATTCAATTATTGTAATTGAAGGGCATAGAGCATAAACATGTTTAGTGCGAAAAACATGTTTTTGAGTAAACAACACAGTCATTAATTTTGATATGTGAACTAACATCCTTATGAGTATTAAGGTCATACGATGAACGTTTATTGATCAATTGCATGTTTAAAAATCATCAAAATACTGGTTTGGACCGTGAAAGTCAGTGCGCAACGTGCACCAACCTGTCTTTGCAATAGACTAGAATACATTTTTTTAAAGATGGTACGAAATTTTCAAAATATAAAGTTTAATGAGCATTTTGAAGTAGTTTTGTCCATATATTTATAAATGTTTTTGCTTGCATATATAGGTATGTGAGCCCTTTTATACATAATATATCAATTTCGATTATTGGAAGCATTTATGTTGATTAAAATACCTATATTTTCTTCATAAGAAAATAAATTACTTCCTGTTTCTCAGTGCCGATGTATCGAGTTACTCCAACATGATCAGCACCAACATGATCGTTTCCAACGACGGCAACGTCACGTGGTTATCGATGGTCATATTCAAGAGTTCCTGTTCCATCGATGTCAAGCACTTTCCATTCGATGAACAAATGTGCCAGTGAGAATTAGATGTTTCTATAACATTTCATGTCCCTAGGATTTCAACATATTTTATCACTTTTACGGACATGCCTTTGATAACAATTAACTCAATATATTCTTAATTTTATCATTGACATTTAAGTAAAAAAGACAATGTTACATGTTGTTCTTGTTGTGATAACAAATATCATATTCATGGATAATATATAACACTCTTCGACAACCACATTGCGCACGATTCAACGGTTATACAGGTTATCTTTAGTAAAGTAAAGGAAACAGTAAGTTCAAATAAATACATCTATACAATATGAAAAAAAAGTATTACACTGGCAAACGTTTGTTACAGTATGCTATTCGCCAGTTGGACCTACGATGGCTTCCAAATCAACCTATTAAAAGTGGGTGACGACGGTGACGTCAGCAACTACATTCCCAACAGCGAATGGACGTTGGTCAAATTGCACGCCGTACGTCACGTCGAATACTACAGTTGCTGTGCTGAGCCGTATCCGGACGTGACGTATAGCATCCAGATGCGACGCAAACCGCTGTTTTATGTGTTTAACATGATCCTGCCGTGTTTTATTATTACCTTTGTTGCGCTTCTCGGTAAGGAACGTTTGGTTACATTAAGCTCTGATATTTTAAGCCGCGTTCACCCGGAATAAAAGCGCAAAATGTTATATACTTTTAGGGTGAATGCAAGGGTTTACCCACTACATATCTTAAAAAATAAAATGTGGTTTTCAATGTGAAGCGCATAACCCATGGTTTGAGTTTTATTCGGAGCGGTTGAACGCAGCCTTAAAATCTATTGGCATTGTTATAGCAAATTTCATACCTCATCGATAAATGTTTTATTCATGTTTTTTATGTTAGTGTTTAAACATTATGCAACTAGAACGCATATTATTGCTCAAGCTTTAAACTTTCAGTTAAATAAGCGTTTAATGGGAATAAAAAAAAACAAATAAATATTTGAAGCAAGCAACTGGTGATAAATGTTGTGATTTGTTAAATGTGACGAAAAACATATTACGACAATAGATCACTGCATATATCAGCGTTTTTTGAACATTAATTATAAATTCAACTAATGATAATTCATTCCTTTATATTTGGTTTTAGCGATTCAATTACATAATTCCTAGAAATAAGTTTTCCTTGATTTCATTATCATTGAAGTTCATATATAATCATTGCGTTGCTAGGGTTCTACATGCCTAGTGATTCTGGCGAGAAGGTTACCATGGGAATAACGACGTTGTTGTCAATGACGGTGTTTTTGATGTTGGTCGCGGAAAGTATGCCGCCAACCAGTGATGTGCTGCCGCTAATAGGTAAATATATTGCTATTGTTATATTCTTATCGTTAATTTATACTTATTGCTAATGAAATTAACTGTTTCAATACATTATGTTAAAATGCATAAAATAGAAAATATAAACGTTAAAGGTCAACTATAACAATATATCAAAACAGTAATCTTCCTTTCATTCCTAAATTATACGAAATGCCTCATATGATTTTTTATTTGGTAAGAGCAACGCAATATAAAATTCATAGATGCGGAACCATATCTTTTTGTGCAAAAACACGGGCACCATTAATGATAAACGCATGAAATAAAACCGACGAATGTTGCCACCAAATCTCGTTCTGAGAGCTCGTTTATTCATCTTTGACAGTCTATGATAATTTGACCCCTTTTAGAAAAATCAACAATAGCCCTAATACAACTCAGGCCCTTGGACAAAGGGCAATAATATCCAGTCCTCTCCTGAGATTTATGAATTTTCATTTATTCCCTTCTCGATTTTCCTTATTCCCTCCACACACGTACAGGAGTTCGTATAGAAATAAGCCTGAGAAAATAAAGACGCTAGCTGGTCCTGATTTAGTGTTTGATAAATTGAACGTTTTCTTTTAAATGCACTATAACAAGGGTCATCCGTATTGCGCCCCTCTCGAATGTGACGTCGAGATGAAGTTCTCCATTAAGCCGCTATAGCTCAGGGAGATTGTGCGACATACCAACATCGGATGCATAACATTCTTGGTCCTTAGGCCATAAACAAAAATGCCCGAAAATAAATGCAAGAAAAGCGGAAGGTCGAAAACAACCTTTGTATAAAAACATAGCAAATCATCTTTTCTGTGCACGTAAAAATCGATTTTTTGTCGCATTATTTTCGAGCTTTTAATTTGCGTGAACGCACCTTTGCGTATGACCTTTTCCGCGATGCTGCAGCGGTGCTATTCCTAAGTAGTCGGCGAAAACAACGTCAGAAATATGTTCACAATGGCAAATAAGGTCTCCAGGGCGTTGCTCTACCTAGGATCCCGGAAGAACCACTTCGGTCCCACGGTGTATATATCAACCACTATCGTTCGTCGTTGTTTTGCTGACACATATGCGTGACGTAGTGACAGAATCAAATTAATCTCAGATAATCGTTGCATCCATTATTCTGGGAATTGTGGTTTTGGCTATACGCCATGACCATTTCGGCTAAAACCAAATCTATGAGATACCAAATAGCCACCAAATTATGATCAGATGTTATTATAAATTGAATATGGTCAAGCAACCTTGAAAGATCCATATGCCCCTTATATAGACGAACACTTCACGGTTTCGTTGATACATTCCATACTATTATTGTCGAAATGACGTATTCAGTTTGGTCGGGTGGTGTGAAGAAATATTCGTGCCTAGAATTTAACCTTACTTACAGGCTCAGCATGCAGCTTTGGGATCCTTAAGTTAAGCTTGCATGACACCAGATCAACTGCTATTAGTCCAATTTAATACTATTAATGACACCCTTCCGACTTAATAAGTGGTCGGTTTGTAGCCCGAATGGTCAAACTCGTGACCTGTTAGCGCTTGGAACTTAAGCCAAAAGCCCTGTGGATGGGAGGGAGTTGTGGTTGAATTGTTGTGCCGACCGCCAACTATTTGCTTGATGCTTAGTAAATCAAAATCAAATCTTATTTTCAGTTTATCTCACGGTATTTCTATAAACATAACAAAAGCCTTAGCAAATGTGTACCTCTCACATTACTAAGGCACAGAAAACACATTTAAGATGATACAATCCTCAATGGCAGATTAACATGTTTTGAAATTTACATTTATTATTTCTATGTTTATAGATTATTACTACGACAAATCCGTCCGCAGAGCAGTGATGCAAATTTGCTCTCAAAAAGACTAGATGTATATGAATGTCAACTTGTTTTTAAAATGTATAGAATGTATTGCTTATTTCTTACAGGTTTGTACTACGGCATAACCATCGGGATCGTGTCATTAGCTACCGGTTGCACAGTCTTAACACTCAACATCCATCACAAAGGAGTGCATGGTTCGGAGGTGCCTTATCTCGTGAGAAAGATATGTCTTGGCTTCATTGCACGGATTCTATGTATGAAACTGGACCCCGAGGAACCAAGAGTAAAGGAGACGGTGGTAAGTTAACAAATGGGATATATATTTGTATATATAATCGACAACAAAAGAAGTGTCCGGTCATTTTAGGGTAATATTTTTTTCATTGTATCAAAGGTGGAACCAATTAAAACACGTTTGTTAGTTTCGGTTATGATAATTATAGGTGGTCTCGCTAACCTAACAATCTGGACTCCGTTTGACGAGTATCTCGTTCGTTTTATCGAAGGGCTAAGAAACATTGATTTCGCTCATCATTCGATGAGTTTAGATAGGTGAGGAAAAGCGCAATGTGCTAGAGAAAGTATAAGGTTTTCGTAACTCAAAAACGGTGAGAAATAGTTAATTTCTATGCCACATGCGTCGCAGCGCACATCGTAAAATGTTGGAAAAACGTGTTTTTGGCGCTTAACTGCAAACACCGTCTTAATCACATTACACAATAAAAGCGGTATGATTTCAAGATATCTCACATGCTCTAAACTCTGTTAATTGCAATTTGAATTCCATTTGCTCCATAGCCTAGCCGTAATTGTCGAATAAACTCGGCAAAATTTGAAAGGGATATCTTAACCTGGTTATATTGACGGAGCGTTCGAACGAAAACGGTAATTGTCAATATTATTTTCAAGGGTTTGCGGAATAGAAAATATCAACCAATAGGCCGTTGCTGTCCTCGTTTTCATTATAAACGATGTCGCGAAATGCATTGAAAAAACGCTCGATATAGGCGCGGTTTCGCGCAAACAATCGATTATTAAGTGAATACGCTTTAAATATTTTAGAACATTGTAATCTAGAGTTACGAGTTATGAAAAACTGTTTAACGGTCATTTAAGCCGCGTAATCACTCTAAAATTGAGTAGAATACGTCGATCTGTTTATCGAGGCATACGCTTGCGCGCACCATTGCTACGAGGCTAGGGCGTGGAAATCGACCATAAGGTGGTCTTAGACATGCACGAAAAATTGTTGTTTTAATTGATGGAAAACTTAAACTACGGATTTAACAAAGGTTCACGGAATGAGGTTTTTCGATGAATATCGTGTTTCGAAGTAACGAGAAAATAAGCGAAACGTAATTTCCAAAACGGTTGTAAACCCATTATTGCAGCATTACAAAACCCTTGAAGGCAGCATTTGACATATTCAAACAGTAGTTTTGAACAATTGTATTTAAGCTGGCACTTCCGGTGCTTAGCGTCTGACCATTCGCAAAATACTTTGTCAATTCGAGCGATCGCCGCAACTGGCTTGAATTTTTGAATATGAACCTAAAGAGTCCAAATGTACTAAATACCTGTAAAATTTCTGGCACGATAGTTTAAACATACATGAAAATGCATATTTGAGGGTTTGTTACTCGCTATTTTGTTCGTTCATTTTCAAGAGTTCGCCGAATCGCCGATAGCAAATATAGAGTCGTAAAAACTTATTAAATGAATTCACATTATGTGTTGTTTAATTTGGTACATATTTGATAAAAATCGACCAAATACTTTTGAAGTTACAGAGATTTGAACAACCGGACACTTCTTTTGTTGTCGAGTATATATGTGTAAAATTGAACAAAAAGGCTTTCATGGGACATCCTGTGTATTTTTGTAACAAATTGTCCATATCTCGCTAATTATCTGTATTATTGTAACATTGCATATATTTGTTGAAATACCAAAGAATAAACAAACAAACAAACAACTATCTTATACGGCCATACGCTGTGGAGAAATGGCTGATGTACAATGTATACATTTAATGTTTCAACACATTTTTCTGTTATACCATATGCATTGAATTTAACAGTCACCTTTTGGTTTAATAAGCCACCTTTTTATGATCGTTTATGGTAATCAAATACTTGCTTGTTATCATTTTGCAGTTCGACCATACGCATTTCGATCCTTCCGTCGACACCAAACAAAAGAAGGGTGCCCACACCAACAACTCTTCCTACATCCGCCTTAGGCCAGCTTCAACGCCACATCATCACCACGTGGGTGGCACTAATAGTCTTATTTGTATTTTTCATAGAAGTACTTTTCTAACGAGTTTTTATTTGTTCCATATAAACGCAACAGCTTATCCTTAATTTTGAGTAAACAGTAGTATATAAGTATAGGTTATTGAATAATGCAAGTGTTGCATAGCTTATTTAGATAATCGAGACGCAGATAATCGTAGTCGATATGTCTGTATGTGTTAGGCAAATTTATTTACTAAAGCAACACGAATTTTTTAAAAAGTTTGGTAGAAGGCGACGGACAGTACTCAATTATGATATAACATGAAAACGTAAATACTAAGAAAACCAAAACACCATAAGATCATTTGATCAAATATTGAACAACAGTTTTAAGCACGTTTTTGAAAACATTCAAATCTAGGGTGCCACAGACCATGTTGGTGCCACATCTCAAATAACACCACCTATTCTCACACATCTACACAAATAATACTGATTTATTTTTCGAGTAACGGTGAAAATTACTAATATCTAAAATGTTAAATTCTAGGGTGCCACAAATCACTTGGGCGCCACATCTCAAAGAACGCCACCTGTTGTCACACATCTACACAATGCCTACTACCCAATCAACTACCCGGAGAGTCCCTCGGCAGGGGCGGTGCCACATATCAGGGTGCCGGCTGAACTACTACGCAATAATATGGTGAGAAAAAAAGAGTAGAAAAAAGTAGAAAATAAAATAATAAAATTGAATGTAAAAGGTTTTGATTTGCAACGGTTTCGGTGTAACATATCAGGGTGCCGGCTGATCTACTACGCAATAATATGGTGAGTATGTTGAAGAAAAAGACTAGAAAATAAAACAATAACACTGAATGTGATAGGTTTTGGTTTGCAAAGGCATCGGTGCCATATATCAGGGTGCCGGCTGATCTACTACGCAATAATATGGTTAGATGATTAAGATCCGAATATCTGAAAATGATCATGTTTTGTATACCTTTAAATTAATCATATTGATAATGAAAAATCAGAATTATTGACGAATTGAATTGTGTATTTCAACAAAACCCTGTTATATTGCATCAATGTTAATATAGATACAAGTATCTATATTAACCAGTTGGATTGAAATTTGGGCATTTGGTTCTTTGATTCTTTCATACATATACATGTATAATTTATAAACTGCTAATATATTTATATTTTGATTGCATATGTATGTAAATTTTGCATTCGTTTTCTTTCCAGAATCACATTCCATCAGCTCATGTCACCAACTGTTCTTACGAGATGAAAGAACGCCAACATCGCTCTCCCAACCAAAACACCGGAAATAACAACCAACTGACTGAAAATAACCAAAATGGCGGCCTTTCCTCCCAAAGTATATCCTCTCGCATTCGTCAAACCGGAACCGGAACTGCAAATGTTCCTTCCGCTTCCGGTATTTCAACTTCCGGAAATGGCGGCCATCTTAGTTCCGGTGGTGTCGCAGGAGAAAATGCCTTTGAAAAACAATTCATGAAAACGCTACAAAAGGTCTATCAAACAATCGAACGCAATGAAATGCGATTAGCTGAACAGGATAGGCGGGATGTGATTAAGAATGATTGGCAGCAAGTGGGCTTGGTAGTTGACAGGTGCTTGCTGGGTTTGTTTGTGATTATTACGTTGACTATTACCATTTCGCTAATGACAAGCCCGCCGCAAGGATGGGTGTTCTTTATGGGACGGAGTAAACCGGGGGTGGGTGAAGCATGAAGAATTAATGAATCTAGCATAATTTGTGTTTTGTATCGTGCAAGAAGGTGCATAAAACTGAAGCCTATTCACATTTTTGAAGGGCTCATTTATAGCCGGGTGATGTAACTATTGTATAGTTTTAGAAAGATAATTAAAATGTATACTTTCATTATTAGGAAAACATTCTTTAAACAGATGTGACTTAACCTTCAAACGTTCGAGAGCTGGATATATATGTAAGAAATAAATGTCAGTGCCAACATATATAAATGTGCTTTCTATAATATAGTATATATTTGTTTTGCTAATTGACATCAGTTCATCATAATTTAACCCCTAGGAGTCTGATCAGTATGAATAGAATGCATGAACACGTTATTACATTCATAAATGCATTTGAATAGAATGATTGTGATTTGTGGTTATATTTTCTATCACAAAAAAAAAAAACAATAACCACTTTGGTACAATTGCTGTCGTAAAAATAGGACGATGCATTATTTTAATAAAATTATATTTTTTTGACTGCATGTTACCACTAAGATTTTGTTTCTTCAAAAATGGATTTATTTTTATGATGAATACTAGTATCCTTTATAGTTAATGTGTTCGCTCTGTAATACATATATTTTCTTGTGTTTTTCCTGAGAACAGGTTGAATGACAAAAGGTGTGTATTCTGTAATTCTATCATTTAGCATTTACTATTTTATTAACAAATGACTATAACATGATAAATATGGTACCGCTTTCATAGACTTAACTAAATATGTGTTTTCATTGTACATTATTAACAATGTTATGTTATTGTGTTTCATGCTAAAGATTTTTTATAGCAATATCTCAGTCATGTATATGTATTATCGTTTATCGAGATCGATATGTGATAAGACAACATAGCGTCATAAAAAATAAAGAAATATATTTTACAACACTTGTTCTTACTGATATTCATCTCTCGCAAACACATCAAATTTACTTATGTAACGTGTATCAGCTTATGTACACGATCGAACAATTATTAACAAAATGTACTTAATGTGAAACTAAAATATCATATCGGTCGAAACTATAGAGTGTACGTTGGGCAAAATCAGAGTTATTTTAGAATAAACACATTTTTTTTTCATTTTACAACATTATTACGCATTTCAATTAGGTTCAGTCGCTCCTTATAAAGAAGAGCGTTTCAAGTTGAGGATGAACTGATAAGATCAGTCCTAGACTAGACTAGACTAAACTACACTATTTCTGACTAGACTAGATTGCCAACGCCATATTTCGCGTTACTCCGACACAATCTCGCATTTTAGCCATATATATTTGGTTAAGAAATTGGTTACAAATATATGTTTTATATCACAAACTATTGCGAAAATATAGAATAGACACTATGTATCTATATTCACCATGTATTTGAGTTGATTTGATTAATTCCCCATTCACTCTAAAATTATCTCGCATATTGCCATATATTGCATCAAGCAATGCTTATTGTTTATATGCTCCCTGTGTATCCAGATCTTAGCCGACCAAAATGGACGAATAAAATCATTTTGTATAAAGTGCATTAGGATTAAATCAATCACCACATTTCCTTTTTGAAAAATGTGTCATTAACAGTTTAAAATAAATAATGATCATAGAAAATGTATAGTTCGTTAAAGGTTAAGAACATATATTTCTACCAAATCCAACGGTGGGGTTAGACAGTAGGTACACGGACATGTCTAGCAATAATTAAGCATGTATTCAATGATTTCACATTTACTCCGACACAATCTCGCATATAGCCTTATACGACATCAAGCAATGCTTATTGTTTATATGCCACGAACCCGCTCCACAAATATAGGTCATTCTGGCACACTCTCCCGGTTGTGAATCCAGCTCATAACCGACCCATAGAGATTCATCAAAGGGCGCGCCGTTTTCCCAGATCCAGGTTCCGGATTCTTCTGTCAAGCCGATCCAGAATTTCTTTTCGTCATCGCTGTCACATGATTCTGAAAAAAAATATAATAAAAAGTGTTGTTATTGAAATATTTTGAAACTAATGTTGAAACCAATTAAAGAAATCATGTAAACAATTTGTGTTAATTCAAAGTTTTGCAACAAGAATATCTAAATACATAGAACATGATCGATTGAATAGAAAAAATATTTAATGAAATCTATTCAAGTAAAATGTATTTTTATACGAAAGATATTTTTATACGAAAAAAAAAATGATAAAAGCAATTCAAGTAAAATATGTAGCTATTCTTATGCAATAAAAGTAATTATCCTCGAAATCGCATTGCGTTGGTTAAAAAAAAAAACACAACATATTAATACAATGAATAATCATTTATGAACATTCATTATAGATCGCACTAAGTTTTAAGCACTCACGGTCATTGAATATCTCAATTACATTGTCCCGCTCTTCAGGTGTTTCTATGGAAACAAGAGCCGCTTGTCTCCCGTTACCAATAGTCACACATTCTGTCACTGCATTGTTGTTGTTTTGCTCCTGATCTAGAATTCTGAAAAGATTTAATATTATTCCTAGTATTCAGGTGCGAATTTAGACAATAACAGCACCGCCCCCACTGATTCACCCTTATCTTTTTTACTAAGATTATATTTGATTCGTTGCGCCTCTGTCCTAATTTCGTTCTATATTTCGTTCTATATATACTTTATTGGCGACCGTCCAACCCCTCCCACATTTAAAAATTGTTTGTATCCGCCCCTCAATAGAACATTATTCTATGGCACACAATGTGCAAAAGAACATTTTTAGCCTATTTTCCAACCTTTTTTTAAAAAGATTTGGAATTATAAGAGTATATTGATTATGATAGTAATAATATTCTAGGTAATAAACATGGTCTCACACATAACAATGAACCTCTGATCCTCCGTTATAGGTGTAAACATAACCGGGACATAATGGCGCTGTAGTCGCGTCGTTTACTTCCAACGTTGTCGGCAACACAGTTGTAGACTCTAGAAAGGTAGTAGACTCTATATCAAGTGTAGTTTCAATGCCCACTGTAGTGTCTATGTTATTCGTTGTTGGCAAAACACTGGTTGATTGTACATCGGTTGTAAACTCTATATTTGTAGTGGACTCCACCTGTGTAGTGGACTCTACATTAACTGTTGTTTCTATATCTTCTGTACTGTCTACATTCAATGTAGTTGGTACAGTTGATTCTAAATCAGTTGTAGTTTCCTCTGCAGACTCTATAGTGGTTGTCAGTGGTTGAGTAGCAGGTATATTGGTTGCAATAGCTATGTCCTGAGTTGTGTGAGAGTCGATGGTAGAATGTAAAGTTGATGTTCGTATGTTCGTTGTAGTGTCTTCAGCTTGAGTTAACTGGTAAAAATATATTAAAATGTGTAGCTTCGAATTGAGATTGAAGAAGAAGAAGAAGAAGAAGAAGAAGAAGAAGAAAAAGAAAAAAAAAGAAGAAGAAGAAAAAGAAGAAGGAGAAGAAGAAAAAGAAGAAGGAGAACTCATAAATAATGATAATTCTTTGAAGTTTAGTCGCATATAAGAAAAATACATAATTTTAGTCGCATATAAGAAAAATACCAATATGCAGTTAAACATCAACGATTTATTTTACATTCGGATCATTATTAATTAATCTAATTTCGATCAATCGCCTAAGCTTTACCTTAGTGGTTTGTTCTTCCAACACTACTGTTGTTCCACTTTCTTGGCTTGTGGTTCGTAAGCCCACTGTAGTATCGATATTTAAAGTTGTTTGATCAGGTTGCGTAGACTGTAAACCTAACGTAGTCGCCGCCTCTGTTGATAACTGCACATGATTTTGATTCTCGGAGACATCTATATGTAAAAACAACAACAGATTTCATACAATGTAGAAGATAGTCTACTAATTTCTTATATTGCTGATCAAATATACTATATCAGTTTGTATATTGGTGTTTAATTGATTTTAAATAATATAAATCGTTAATTTTAACGGTAAAGCGATTAGATGGTTAATCACCCACTCGGAAAGGGTCGACAATAGTACGTCGCATACGGACATGATGTTGAGAGGACGACCTACTTTGGGCCCGTATAAACGTTAACCGGACTTTTTTTACGGCACGGCGTCCGTAGAACGTTATTTGTACGTCCGCCTCGGACTTGACGTCTATGCAACGTCTTGTCTACGTCCGGACAACTTTTATACGGGCACAAAGAAGGGCGTCCCCTCAACGTCCGTTGATGTCTTGCCGAATGAATATATAGCGTGAAAGCACATTGATAAGCAGTTACAACTTTAATCGAATATCCTTAGATGCTTATAGAGTAATGTTATCATCTTGGACATCAATAAACGTCGCATGTCCAAGCGATGTACCGAAAGAAAAATGCAATATTTTAATCTCAAATATTAAGACAATACTGTAGGCAATAAAATTAATAATAAACTAATTTACACATGTATGTATAA
>LQRL01176269.1:9716-29689 GCA_001703475.1 Hydroides elegans
CTGTACGTGTGTTGCGTGCCAATATGTCTTCCCGTGCCAATATGTCTTCCCGCACTTTTAGAGCCAATGAGATAGGTAGCGATAGGTAGGTGCCAAAAAACTATACAAGCGAAGAATTTTAAAGACAAAATACCCAAGATGAAAAACAATTACATATACATTCAAGTAGAAATTTAAGTTTATGCGTTAAGATTGTATTGACAAAGTCTATAGGAATTTCAAACAATTAATTCACCCAATGTCAATTATCGACATGTCAGATGAGACAGTTATGAAAATACAATCTCAACTAAATCAATACATATGGTCTTATAATCCAGCTAAAGTCAAACATACAGTCCTTGTCGCAGATATGAATGAGGTAGGACTACGCTCCATTGATGTAAAATGTAAGCGTAAGTCCCTTATGGTTACATTGTTCATGCGTTTTAGAAATGGCAGAGGCTGGCAAGACGTTATAAGAGAGAAGTTTGAAAAATTAGGAGGTTTAGATTTCCTTCTAAATTGTGATTATAATACAATATATCTATCCTTTTTACCGAAATTTTATTATAAATAACGGTAAATAACCATGGTGACAATATTATTTGGAAAAATAGAAATATCTTAATAGAAAATAAAACTATATTTTGGAAAGACTGGTTTAATTGTGGCAATATATTTATACACCAGCTCAAGACTAACAATAATACTTGGATGTCATATGATGATTTCGATCATAAGTATAATGCTCGAACCTCATACCCCACATATTCTGGCTTAATAAACGCAATGAGAAAAACATTAAGACAAACACATACAAATTACTCAAGCATAACACAATTAAATAAGTAAATGACGAGTTGCACCTTGTAAGTGGGCGTAGAGCTAAATATGATAAAGCAAAATCAAAAGATTTCTACCATGAATTTTTAGAATTTGAAAAAGAACCTGCAAAAGCCCTAAATATGTGATCAGAAACCTATAATTTTGATGAGAATTTATTCTATGAAAGTATGGTCCTTTCAGGGGAGTGTACAAGTGAACCGTCTTTATTATCAAATCAGTTTAAGATACTTCATAATATAACAAATTGAAGGAAAAATCTTTTCAAATAGGGCATATCTCTAATTGATAAATGTGAAATTTGTAACGATACATGCAACTGTATTATTGGCATCATTCTTAATCGCCCACTTTCCACATTCTGGACATCCTTTTTGTGGCTGGACATATATCTAGTTATTTATTATTTGTGTGTTGTGTGTGTTGTGTTATGTTAAGGGCTATTAACGTTGAAAATCTGCATTTTCAAATTCGGAAGTTTGTATGTGCAATAGTAATTATTCATGTTCTTGTGGGGAACAGAATGTTCTTATATGTGATTATTCCCGTTGTGATCTAAACATGTGATTTATTTGGAACGTCCCTGTGTTATATATTTGCGCATTGATAACGTAAGGAAACAAAAGGATGATTTTCTTGTAGTATATTTGGTTCATTGAAAGTAATCTTGAAATTCTTTGTAATCGGGCATTCAGTACGAGAATCATAATTAGTTAAGTATCTTGTTACTGAGTGTGTATTAAACTCAGAAAATGAATAAATGTGTCACCAATTGAATTACATCATGATATGCATGTACTTGTAGAGTAGCTATTATTCGGATATATTTATAATGGGAATAAGAAGTGATGTTTGTTTACATAAAATGCTTGAGGAATACTTTAAATTAGGATTTTATGCTTGATTTACAAGTGAATTGATTATGATTTGTTAGTGCTGAACACCATCATAAAGTTTATAGAGTACATATGCAGATTTTATAAAATTGATCATATTCAGATACTATTAATTATATAACTGGGCATATAAATTATCATATTAATACGGGTTCCTCGTACATGTTAATGCATATGTGATATTTTTTGTGATATGCCTTATATTCATACAGGTGACATGTATGTTAATTGTGAAGGGTCATGTGCAACTGGTTTAAATTTATCCCTTGAATTACATAACCATAAAAACGTTTTTCGGAGCAAATCGATTATTCGTTATAAAGTGAAATTTATTTTCAAGGTCAAATAATTTGTAATCAAGTCGAAAGTGGTATAGAAATAAACCTGGGTAATATCGAAAAGTCAAGATAATAGTTATGGATGTCATGTAGTTGAAGAGTTCATTCAATATGTATTCATATAAAACACTGCAGTTGTATTACTTTTCCATTTAAAGTATCCCGCTCTTTTCATCTGGCCATGAATGTCATTGCTAATCATTTATCGTGTTATCTAGAATCGAAAATTATCTCTGAAATTAAACGATGTATTTATATAAATAACGTTATTACTATTGTCATGTTATTTCATGTCTATGAATGATAATCATTTGAGATACATTGTGTGTCGATCCAAAAAGTATGATGTTGTCTATATATCAATCAGATATTGTTATATATCTTATCGGATTTTTGTTATGCTCACCCTACATTGATTGCGAAAATGAAACGCGGCTTCACAATTTTTTTTCACACTCAGTTTATTGAATCATGTATATAAAACAATCAACAAATCAAAAAACCCATTAATGACTTGGTGGAGCACTAAGCCACGCATTTCCTAAATACCTATAGACAAAACATTGGTTATGTAAAACACTTAATTGTTCAGGACATTTAAAACATAACATTTTCTACTAAAAGACACGATTATTTCATAGAAACACAAAAAGTATGTGGCATTAAAATATAGTGGGTCTATATGATATTTATTTTAATTTTTCAAAAGGATGAGAAAACTTATCTCTCCTGAGTTTTTGATATCAAAAATTTAAGGATATACAAAAACAGACTTATCCGGGCATTCACTGGTTTAACGAATTTTCTCATTTAGCCTGTCCGACGCTTAGGTTTCACTCTTCTTGATTTGAGGTTTATAGCTAGATCATTTGTATGTGTTATTCTATTCGATATGTTATTTGAGTATTTGTTTCATGGGAAAGATGTTACGCGAATGAAAATCCTAAGATCAAATATTTTTCTACTTTTACCAGAATATAGAACGTCATATATTATTGTAGCTCTTCCCAAATTTTGTTAATGCTCCTACCTTAAAATAACAAACAATAATAATCATGACAAAAAATAAAAGAAATTAAGAATATGCCCAAATATATATAGATTTTCATATTTTATATATGAAATTTCATGTATGCAAACCTCGCACCCAATGTAAACGGTTATACTTGTATAACATAAGTACATACAAATATGGCATATATTCACAGTGTTATGGCTTCTGTTTATTGGTTTTGTCACATTATCTTATGTACAACTATTGTTTTGTCATGAATCATTGTGATATTGTTAGAGAAAAATGAATAAAAATTAAGCTTTACAATTAGCGATAGTGATGTTTCGTTTCATTTCACAGTAAAATACTATAAATGAATAGAATTTAGTTCATTTAAATCCATGCGCAGAAAACAATTACGCATTTTTTTATTTTGTCCGCCGGATAACTCTTCTTTAAATAGAAATATACATAAAGGACATTTAGAACATTAGACCCTAAACACTATAATTGAAAAATCACATAATGCTGAACGGACCAGATAACACTAACGTTAATGTAATCGATTTTGGTGATTGAACTCAGAATCAAAGAGTAGAATATATTAATATTCATAAAAACGTACATTTTTGGTTTTATTGCTATCGTATGTTCAATTGATTACATAAAGACTCAAATCGTTGCTGAATGAAATGGTAGAAGTCGTACTCCAAATGCAAGATATCTTGCAATTTTCGCCTTGTATCAACAGATGGTTTAGCATCGGATTTGACAGGCGTACTATTTTTCTTCTGAAGCTCTACAACATAATGAAACAATAACTAGACTCTAATATGATAAAGTCTATGAAGGATGTTCTTAGGTGTTTCGGTATAAATGATTGAACTAAGCGTTTAAGCATTAGAAAACTGGACTTCTCCATTTAATGTATGCTACATTTAATCATTTGGACATTTTTAAAAGTACAAAAGAGTGTTCTATGTAATTCGAAAACATATTTTAAAAAGTGTTTTATATAAGAATACAAAAAAGTTATTTCATGCGTTTCCATAACGCTACTTACTGTTTTTTGCAAGCATGGCTGAAAATCCATCAAAATACCTCGGAAATTGAATTTCTAGAACATGCGCAAATTCAGTGAAGTTTTGTAAAATTCCAACAACAGGATAATACAGCTCGACGTTTCGTTTCGCCATCGACAAAGCATCGACGTTTGGGTATCTACAACAAACATCGAGAAAGCTTGTTTTGGTATATGCAACAAAAGCCGAGATGGCTTGTTTGGGTATCTACAACAAAGATCTAGATGGCTTTTAGCCCCCAGCCAACCAATTTGGCTGAGGGCTATTGCTATCCTCCATTCCGTCCGTCCGTCTGTCCGTTCGTCCGTCTGTAAACATTTGAGGTGCAGTAGTTTGTCCGCGGCATTTCGGTATGAAGCCTTTGTCCTAGGGTTCTGAAACTTCAGACAGTGAAAGAATATATATTGCAGATGTGCAACGTTGAGGTTTCAGTTTGATCGTTAAGAATTGTCGAAATTACGGGGGTCTGAACGTAGATGAATTTGAGATATTTTGGGATATTTATACAACACTTTGTTCGCGGCACTTTGGTATGAAGCCTTTTTCCTAGGGTTCTGAAACTTAACACAATGAAATAATATATATTACAGATGTGCAACGTCGAGGTTTCAGTTTGATCGTTAAGAATTGTCGAAATTACGGGGGTCTGAACGTAGATGAATTTGAGATATTTTGGGATATTTATACAACACTTTGTTCGCGACACTTTGGTATGAAGCCTCTGTCCTATGGTTCTGAAACCTCATTAGTGAAATAATATATATTACAAATGTGCAACATCGAGGTTTCAGTTTGATCAACCAAAATATGACAAATTACGGGGTCTGAACTTAGACAAATTTGATATATTTTTGGATATTTGTACAGCGCAGAAGGATTACGCAAATACTGTGACGTTGTGAGGACTACGTTGTGTGGACCAATATGTAAGGGCAACAGTGTGAGAAAGGTGTTGTGAGAAAGACGTTGTTAGAAATACGTTGTGAGAAAGACATATTGCGAAAGACATAGTGGGAAAGACGTTGTGAGAAAAACGGTGTGAGAAGGCGTTGAGAGAAAGAAGTTGTGAGAAAGACTTTGTGAGAAAGATATTTCTTTTGACCTGCTTCTTTTAATCGAAAATTATTTGTCATAAAGAATGTGTTGCATAGGCTGGGGACTTTGCATCTCTGATGCCTATGTTCTTGGTTATCTACAGAAAAAGTCGAGATGGCTTGTTTGGATACCTACAACAAAATTCGGAATAGCTTGTATGGGTATCTACAACAAATGTCGTAATAGATTTTTGGGGTATCTACAACGAAAATCGAGATGGCTTTTTTTGGTTTTCTACAAAAAATCGTGAAAGCTTGTTTGGATATCTACAACAAATGTCGGAATAGTTTGTATGGGTATTTACAACAAATATCGGAATAGCTTGTTCGGGTATCTACAACAAAATCGAGATAATAAGACATGTAATAAAGCTTGTTTCTAGCGTCTATGTACAAAAAATATGGATAGCTTGCTTGGATATATCTTCAACAAATGTGAAATATGTTTTGATATCCAGAACAAATTTTGAGATAGACCCTAGCTCGGTACAAGTTTACAAAAATCAATTAAACCCCATGTAATTCAAGCTGAATTTTAAATTACACATGAAATGCATGAAATAAAATTATCTCAATAAATCATTTTATTTGTAACAGTGATTTTCATATTCAATTTCATGTGGTTTTTTTATGAATGCTCTCCCGTTGTCGTTGCGTCTTAAAACAAAACAGAAAGAATGAAAAAAAACTATATGTACAAATTAAGTGCTGGATATTTTATCGTTATCAATAACCTTCACAATAAAATGTGAAACAATGGAATATGATCAGTTAATGTTAAGTATTTGACGAGGATGCTATATCTTATATATCATATTGAAAGGCATATAAAGAATCTATAAAGGGCTCTTACTTGCATATTGCGTCTTGGCCGCAGAAGTATGGAACAACCGCCCACAGCTTATGCGTCTTTTTAAAGTCGGGATTGACGCATTCGTTTAACTTCTCCTCGACGCACTCGTTTATTGTCTAATAAAACAATGTAACATATATGCTTATCTATGCGGCGAGTTTTGAAATAGAGGTTATAGTGGTCTGTTATATGTCAAAATCGAACCTTTTTCTGACAAATTACTGATGGAATATATGGTAGAATTCTAGCTCATATTAATCATTGATGTTTTGTTTCGTTACTTGAAACACTAAAACCGTTTGTTTCTTTAAAAAGATGATTCCACTTTATCTTTTGATCACTCCTATAGCCATGATGACGACAACGATGGTGATGATGATTATGATCATCATCATCATCATCATCATCATCATCATCATCATCATCATCATCATCATTGACATGTTTACCTTGTTCAAGTTGGCCGCACCAACGCGCCTTTGCAAATAAGGTCGATGGTCACGCCGATCAAAGTAATATTGTGACACCATTCTATCGACTGGATCGCGGAGTAGATTGATATACACCGGCTGATGTGGAAAGCCATACCTATATCGATCGATATAAAATAAGAATATAAATCTTAAAAGTTATTTTTAAATGTTCTTTTTTAGCCCAGACAGTCAATATGTATATACCGGCCCAAAGTGTATATACCGGCCCAGTGTACGCACCGGCCCAGTTTACACAACACAGCCCAGTTTACACAGCAAGTGCCAGTTTTCACAACACAGCCCAGTGAACACAACATGGCCCAGTTTATAAAACACATCCCAGTGTACACACGACGGCCTAATCCCACCCACGGCTAAATATCCGACAATAAAATGTCATTTGTGACGGAATGAGCAAACAAAAAGAAACGATTTTTGGTGAAGTAATATATTTTACAAAGTTGCGAAAAGATATAGCACTTTCATCTCATTCTAGTGATAACCACTAGGTGCAACCCATTTCAACCCATTTTGAACACCTTTAACTTCGTTTGGACTTAGCCTTGAAAGCAAATAGTTTGACAAAATTCCATATACGGCCCCTCCTTTTACTGCGTTCCATCATGCGTGTAATGATCGTTTAAGGAAGTGATATGATGTCATAAAATGGTCTGCGTTTTTCAATAGAAAATATACAAGACGCACTTTGACTCCATAGTCTACTTGTATATCTGTGATACTTGTTTGGGATCACAGCTCAAGTGAATAGACTACCTGTTTGATTCGATGGTCTTTCTTTTCAATTAAACCGGTCTATTCCCAACTTTCAGCAAAATCATTTTAGCCGTTGGTAAAACATTGTCTCTGTAAAAGTAATAAATTATCAATCTTATAGCTAGTCTACCCTATCGATTTGATCGGTGCTTTTCTTTTCAGTTTTCTTATGCGTTGTTTTACCGTCAATCACATTTTTCTGTTAATCAATAATTAACAGCTTTAGCCTAATTGTTTTTAATATTTTTTAACAATTTTCTCTATACTGATGCTTGATCCGTTAAAAAATCTATAGAATCTACACCAATAAGAGATGTTTCCTTTTCCTATATTTTTATGTCGTTTTTCCCATGTTGATAAAACAATAAATCGCCTTTGGTTATTTGAAGTAGATAGTGACATGAGTATAAATATAATCTATGGAGCTGTGACGATTCATATTTAATCAGCTGATATTCTATACCCATGCTTATTCTCATAATTGGAAGGACACACCCCTTTTTATACCATGTTCAATTTAAGGGCGAATAAGCGACAATAGTCTATATTACCTTTCAAATAATATTTAAAAAAAAAACAGATAGCATTGTGTAGCATGTTTTGTTGATATATGTGTGTAGAGTTTATAAGGGAATTGCACTGTAATGATAGCTCATTTTGAGCCATGCATATAAGAGTGACCTATAAGCAAATTATTGAATGTTTGATTATATTGCTATTTTTAGACAAAGTAGACTATTTAAAAGAGACTATAGAAAAAAACAAATCTGAAATGTTTTGACTACATCTATTTTGGATAGATTCCATTCGTTCGTGTAAATCTAGAATAACCAATGAATAACGATGTTACATGTCTCTTGACAGCAAAGAAAAGGGATCGTATGCTTAGCATTTCAGGGGAGTTTAGACGATTTCATGAATCGAAAATATTTTCTAAGTTTTTGGAAATGTTTTCTAATAAACGCATATTTAGATAAATTCTGTCTGATAATCGATTCTTGCCATCAAAAATATATCCTCAGTTCCATATTATTAGTAGGTTTTGGAAATAAAAGACTGTTATCATCTCTAGTATTAACATGGGAACACCGCATTATTCGTGAAGAACCTTTTAGATATGACGACACACGGGGAGTTGCTTTGATAACCCATTCAGCTAGGAGAAATTGTCAAGAAGTCTCAATTGGAGGAGTTGGATTCACCATTCACCAATACCATAGATCTCATTTCCCAATATCCAAGCATTTGGGAAAGAGTTATAACAGCAAATTTCTCGGGAAACCCAGCAACAACAGTGATCAGCAGTTCCCCAACAAACACGGAATAGGAAGATGTTGCGACACAATGCATTGATGGTTATGGGTGACTGCAATGCCCGGGTAGGCACTACGGATGGGATGTTTCCCTTTTCACAAGACCCCAATAGAAACGGAGAAAAATTTGTGAAATTAAATCAAGAATTCGGTGTAGAAATATGGCAAAATCAAAGCAATGGAGTCATCTATCACCAAACGGAGACACAAACAAGCTCGATTATCTTTTGATACGGGGGAAATGGAGAAACAGAGTCACCGTTGTCCAGACATACAACAACTTTGCCATCATTGGATCGAATCACGGAATAGTTTCTGCAAAAGTAAGATTAAGCCGTCGATCGAACCATAAAGGCAAAATGATTTACTCTAGTAATAGCGGAGAAGTGATATGTGAACTATGTCGATTTTTGAACTGGGCCGGTGTGCACACTAGGCCTGTGTGTACACAGGGCCGGTGTGTAAACTGGGCTGTTGTGTGAACTGAGTCGGTTTACTTGGCCGGTGTATACCCTTGGCCGGCGTATACACTGGGCCGGTGAGTACAATGAGCCGGTTTGTAAACTTGGCTGGTGTGTAAACCGCGCCTGACAGAACACTGGACGAGTGTGTGAAATAGGTCTGTGTGTATACAGGACCAGTGTGTATATTGGGCCGTTGTGTGAACTGGGCCGGTGTGTTTACTGGGACAATGTGTACATTGTGCCGGTGTGCACACTGGGCCGATGTGTTTCTGGGCCGGTGTGTACACTCTGCCGGTATATACACTTTGCTGTGTTGTATACACTGGACGGTGTTATGTACACTTGGCTATGTTGTCTAAACTGGGCTGTGTTGTGTAAACTAGACTGTGTTGTGTACACAGGGCTGTGTTGTGTAAACTGGGCCGGTGTGTACACTGAGCCGGTATAAACACTTTGCTGTGTTATATACATTTGGCTGTGTTGTGTACACCGGGCTGTGATGTGTAAACGGGGCCGGTGAGTACACTGTGCTGTTGTGTACTTTGTCGGTGTATAGACTGGGACGGTGTATACACTGGGTCGATGTAACAATGCTAAATTAATGTTAAGTATTGTTTTTTAAGCAAAATAATGATATATTTTATAATGGTAAGACATGCCCACAAGCCATCATAAAAATTGGTATCACAACCCTTTTTATATATAAAGCCGCTAAATATATCATATGTGTACACAGGGCTGTGTAGTGTAAACTTGGTTGTCTTGTGTAAACTGGGCTGTGTTGTGTAAACTGGGTCGTTTAGAGACAACGATCCCGTCTCCATTTATGCAGCAGACAAATATGGATTAAAGTTACCCATGTCAGTTCATCATTTGAAATATGTTTTTGGTTTCGCTTCCATAGAGAACTGACCTTATATTTCCAGTTTTGCTAATTTTTACAAACTCGGTCGTCTCTATGTATTTATCAGGAATATCCAGCGAAGGATCTTTAGAAGTTGGTTTAATATGACTCATTTTGGTCCGAAACATATGTGTGTATAGCTTAAAGCGATGAAATATCATTCCTTGAATTAAAAACTCCATTTGTTTTATCATATTCAACACCCAAGTTGCCACGTATATGTTGCGTTAGATTCATACGTGAAAATACCCGCCCTCATGTCTTGGATGTTTGTGTACGCTATCTTATACCAACATCAAAAGGCTACCCTCGTCAGTTTTTATAACCGCCAATATCCCGATAGAACCATCTAGATCGTCGCACACGATCCGGACAACATGCCCCGCGAAACCTCGCTGCACTATAAGACAGGTTCTTATCGAAGAGTTGCACGCCTTGAAGAGTACCCCACGAGCTGTTCCCCGAAAACAGCTGTTCCCCCACCAAATTCCAGCTGGCTTGGAGATTTTGAGCAAATTCATTCTAGCTTGGAGATTTTAGCAGATTGAGGAACACCTTTTTTTTGATAATTTCCTCATTTTCGTAATAAATATTGTAAACAATTATTTCAAACTTGATTAACCCTTCTTGCAAATGTATAATAAACTGTTATTTGCAATATATGATAGGTATTTTGGATGTATCCAACATTTCAATTTTCGCAAAATGTGTTCCTTTTCTGTTCCAAGCTGGCTAGAAAATGGGGAACAGCCCAGCTGGCTTGGAAAAAGGGCACACCTTTTTGCAAAATATTAATGTTCAAAAACCATTAATTTGTTGTTGCCCATACTTGTGATGTTGTTTTAAAGTGATTTAGCAACTTTTTGAAAAATATGTCGTGGGTAACCCTTCACGCCTTCACTCCATCATCAATCGATTAGTTATGTCGGCCGTAGGTGGTGGACACTTTCTTGTACATATGCAGAAAGTTTAGCGAAATACATATATACTATAATACAAATAAATATATACATATTTCGCTAATTAAATATTTCATTAATTAAAACAATGTAATTTCTTTACCTCGTAAAGTTGACAAAGTACACATGTCTTGTAAATACTGACGGTTCTTGCAGGTCCCAAAGTCTCTTGACAAACGCTTGCTACAATCAATACAAAAATTAACATTTTATGAATAAAACTATGTGTAGAAGTCTACGTTTGCTTGATATATGAATCATAGATTCTATATCAAGCACTAATAATTCTACAGATATAAATGTTCTATATAAATCACGTTACCCCATCCCATCCACCCCCAAGAAAAGTGGCACATGTATTTTAATCTTTAGACTCGTAAATTTAAAAAGATATAAGATAAATATATCGGTAAATAATCCAATTAATGGAGTGCCATAATATATATTCACAAATAATTTTAAGTCGGAGTAAAACATATATTATATATATAACATGGAGCTTGACTTAAAAAATATATATAGACATTGAACATGGTATTTGAGCTACTCAAAACCCATTTTATGACTTTGAGAATATGGAATTCGAACTTTATAGGATAGGATTTGTGCTATTTTCATGTATATCATAGGTATATCAATTGAGTAACTTTCTTTTGGCGGATATAGTACATAACTTTTATGTTCGCTTTTCAGCCCATGATATCAATATAATTGATATGATACATATTATCTATATGATATAAATCATCAAAAAAAGAATATATATTTACATATGTGACTCAATGAAGTGTTTTGCCTATTTGATAAAATAACCCTTCATTTTTTCCTTGTATCTATTCACTCATAAATAGAATTCTATCTGTTGCACCTTTCGCAGCGTCTGTCTCGAAAAACATGTTCAGTATATATTTTGTGTACTGTTTTTTTTTAAATAAAAAATATATAAACCAGTTCGATTAGCGACTTGAAGAACCCAAAAAGTTTTTTTTTATCTAAAGAAGAAAAAGACATAAACTAGTAACTATACCTTTCAATAAAGGTATAGACAATTACTTTTAATCTATTTTAGGCTATTTGCTTTGTATGATGCGCAGTTTTTTCGACAATAGAATAAATAGTGAAATAAACTAGGTAAAAATGCAATGCAACTGCACCCTTCAAATAATCATCTAAGATATATTCTAAAACCAAAATGTGTCGGCAATATTTCTCTGTTATTTCGACGTTTCTGCAGTAACATTGAAAACAAACATGTAGATCAATAGAATAAAGGGCACCCCAAGAGCTGTTCCTTAAAGGAGGTTTATTTCAAAATTGATCTAGCTACAGTTTCTAATCCACCCAGCCACCAGAATTTAAGGAATAGCTTTCTGACCGAATATTTGATACACGCTGTCCGAATATTTGATGAACCCGATTTTGATAGTCATAATTTTTGGGAGCCTATTGCTCAATAGCTGTACTACACTTCAACTGATATTATTCATTTGAATAGTTAAATGGTTAATGTAAGAATGAATTAGGGTATCTGATGATTAACCTTAACAATAAAAAGACATCCACGGCCAAACTCAAAAGTGACCTGATTTTGTCCGAATATTCTATGCAAACGTCTGCACACCTATAACATATGACAAATAATGAATATTTTCAATGGAAAAGTGTCCAATAGGTTTACATGATTTTGGATTTTCGCATTTTCGGTCCCATTAATTCGAGTCGTTTTCTAAACTCTAGACAAATGTGGAGTGCGGCGAAAACCACTTCTTATTGAACAGCGGATACAAATGAACGAATATTTTGATACGAATAAACGTAAACAATGGATACGGATAAACGAAACATTTGATACTTATAAACAAAAATATATACAAATAAACGCATTTAATACGAATCAAGGAATTTGATACGAATAAACGAAATTGGCACGTATAAATGAATAACCGAATAACGCATGGAATAACTAATAAATGAATTTAATGCGAATAAAGAATAAACGAATTCGATACGAGAAAACGAATAAACAAACAATTCGATTCGCATAGACGCAAATTTTGATACGTAATATATTGCTTACGAGGGTCCAATTAGAAGTGGTTTTAACTCTTATTCAAAACAGACGGACGCCATTTTTAATAGAATAAAAATGATAACTATTAAACTGACCTGTTCTGTTGCATTCAAATTTCTGTGATGGTTGTTGTGTGAGAATATATGATTGAACTTATTTCGCTTTGCGAGTGCATTCAAATAACTATTGAATGTACTGCTTCCACACTTATGTACACGGTTGTATATGATCAAACTTGCTTTGGATTTTATCATTTTTGACTCTGTAGGCGCATGACTATTATTGTTTATCCGGTCTGGAATTGTTTTGTCATTTTCAGCCATTCCAGTTATGTTTAAAATATCAGTTTGAGAAACTCCTTGAAGCCCACTGTTTCGATTAATTGCTTCATAATTATCCACATAATCGGAAACAGAATAAATAGCATTTGATTTGAATAACGTTGCAATGAGTATTATGAAACAAAGAGTTAAGACTACTATTTGTGTCCCTGTATTTGAAGACATTGTTAAAACAATATCCCGTTTATATTTGAAATAAAAATCCAAAATTAACAGTATATTAATATTCGACCAACTCAATGTCGCTACGTTTTGTATGCTACAGTTTTGCATATGTTGCAGCGAAACTTTAATTTCCAGCGAAACTTTAATTTCGCTTGCGAAAGATTAATTTTTCGTATTTTGTAAGCATTCTTTGCCGTAATTTAATCAATTAGGCGTTTTATCATAGTTAACTTATGCGGTTCTAGGACAGAATCCCCGGCGGACAAAATCCCCGGCGGACAAAATCCCCAGCGGACAAAATCCCCGCGATTTGGTCAGCTAGGACAAAATCCCCGCGATTTTTTGGACGGGGTGGACAAAATCCCCGCATTTGATATATTTTAATTTTTTACAATAATTACTATTTTACACTTAACATATAAGAAAATGTATAATGCTATAACACTCAGTAATAAGTTCTACAATATGTAACACATTAATCAATTTTCTGTGATCGGATTAAGGATCAATGTGTGTCTATGTGAGGAGCTTTGTATTAGAAATTGTGCATTATCACACAAACGATCTCTAAGAATGCCTCTACCTAATCCGATCACATTGAAAACACGATCTTTTGTGCAATGAACAGTGCATTGCTTAGTATGTCAGATTTGCTTATTTTATTTTTCAATTTTAACTGTTAGAAATATTAATATTTTAATATATTAAAATTGTGGTGATTTTGTCCACCCCGTCCAAAAAAATCGCGGGGATTTTGTCCTAGCTGACCAAATCGCGGGGATTTTGTCCGCCGGGGATTTTGTCCGCCGGGGATTCTGTCCGCGCACCAACTTATGCATATGTTTGACAATGTACTCATAAGCCATCTAAGCGGTCAATCTAAAGCTTTTTATGGAGCTCTACTCAATGAGGTAATTTGAATAAGCCGATTTATCCCTAAGATAAATTCATGACTCAAATCACCGATAATCCTCTTTGGGAGTGGGCTATATGTCACTTAAACACATAATTGAATCAAACGATACACGAGACATACTTATTTGAGGTAAAATCAAAAGTTATGGCTGTTAACGAACGTTACTATTTTTTTGAACATCATCAAAGAAATTAATGTTTCGCTTAAATTAAAGTTTCGCTGCCACATACAAATGTATATAGTCTATGAAATGCTATATCCTTCACAGCAACACATAGATTTAAAGGGGAAGCAACAGTCTCGCGAAGACTTTACGCCCTTATAGTTCTCAAACGGAGAATGCAATGCAAATAATTTTAATCAAAAAAATCAAAAATTTTAATTCATTTCCAAAATATAAATATTCGATGGCTTTAAATTAAAAAGATATTGAAGAAAACGCATTTTCATCAATATTTTTTACATTTTGATACTGAAATAATTGCGTGCATCCGAATGTGGACTGAATTCTATTGCTTATAAAAAGCGAGGTCAATTCGAGACAAAGCTGGTTCTTAGAATTCAATAGGGAGTCGCGCCTTCACCAATAAAAACAACGTGTCTATAATAGACTTCTATGAGAACTTGTTTACATGTGAACCTATAAAATCTATTGGAATTGTGAAATCATATGTGGTGTATGTGCGGGTAGGGGGGGGGGGCACATACACATGATTCAATGATGACTGCATTCTTAAAATCTGTTGTGCGATTATTTCTTAAAAGAAGCAATATATGTGTATATTGAAGTACAGCCATGATATATGGATTTTTATCATGGTAAACTGTTTATAAGTACTCATGCATATGCGGCTGAAATAAGATAAACAAACCTCAATCACCCCTGGCAATCAGATTTCATTCTACTACATAAATCGCGACCTACTACGGTTGGTAACCACTCTATGACATATTGATCACCAACCTACGGTATAAATTTGTTGATGTTTTTAAATCAGACCCTTTTTTCATGACTTCCTTGTTCGTTTTAATTTCTAAATGTATACCATTCGGTGATCAGCACATTTATTAACTTATATAAACCAACTCACACATTACGCTATATTTCGCATGAAAGATTATAAAGAAAAACCACAAAAATTGTATACTTGGACTTGGACTTGATGAATCTTCCTAAAACACAATATAAAGTTTAATGCAGATAAATTAGCTATCAGTTTCGAATATATAAACTTATACTAAAACTTATTTAATACTTTGAATGAACTTTTAGGTCTTGGTTTTAACTTATACAGATGCACAAACGTTAAATGCATGAATATATGACGGGGCGCCCAACCACCTACAAAATGAACGATTTGGTGGTGTCTAATGTGAAAACGTATATGAGTATTTATTTCGAACCAGCATTTACAAAAATATTCTTATAAGGAAAGGTCTATTCAAATTTATAACTACAATACATAAATCCCCTGTTTGCTTTCTTTGTAAGGAAAAATACGACCACTGTAAAACCAATAAATGAAACTATGTTTTCTAATCTAAACGTAATACATTAACTCCCATCCCTGGGGAAAGTGATCTCCCTCTTTCCTGGCAGTACGATAAGGTTGTATTCGTATTTGTTTGTTAAGAAACAAGGAAGCTGGTCTACAATAAATGACCATAAAAGATGAAAGGCATCCGTAGCCGTCCACAAGTAAATACTGACGCATGGTCCCACTCGCTATCATATCCTCTTTTCATGCATGTTTCTTTCTTAAGTCTTATTTATGATCTGTCACTAATCAATCAAGAACTATAAAATAAGTCAGGATTTCACGATGACAAAAATTTCCCTATTCTAAATACGGATGAATACATGTTGCTGTTTTTGTTGAAAAGTTGGATAGCTTAATAGTAATACATGTATTTATGATGCCTTTACGTCGGATATATTTTTTATTGATAGAGCTTAGCCTAAGCTATAATCAGGGATATATTTATTTCAGTTTTATTAGGCAGGTAGTGTTTAAAAGTCTTATCATACACAATTTCAAGAAGAGTATGTCATCTTAAAATTGTAATAGGCTCAAATCTCCCACTGTTATAGATCGAAACCATGACAAAGTGCTGATTTATAATTAACATTTCCATAATTTCCATGAATAGATATATAAAAAACGTGTAGAGACAAAGTGGTTGTCATATTATCATCGACTTTATACAGAGGTGTAGCGGTTTTGAGTAAATTTGTAATTAAAAGCAAAAACAAATAGATTCTTGTATATATAAATATAAAAATTCTTGTGGTTTTTCTCTATTATATTTCATGCGAGACATAGCATAATGTGTGAGTTGGTTTATATAAGTTAATAAATGTGCTGATCACCGAATGGTATATATTTCGAAATTTAAACGAACAAGGAAGTCATGAAAAATGGATCTGAATTAAAAACACCAACAAATTTATACCGTAGGCTGGTGATCAATATGTTATAGAAAGGTTACCAACCGTAGTAGGTCGCGATTTTTGTAGTAGAATGAAATCTTATTGCCAGGGGTGTCACTTATTTATATAAACTGGACGTTTCATATAGGTATATTTTTCCTCTCTTTAGGTCTATGTTTATTATTCATTAAATATAATAAGTAAGATGGTTTTTAATGGATATATAAAGATATTACATTATGGTTATAATGATTATAAAATAGGATATGATATAATATATTTACATACAATCTTGTTATTTGCCGGTTCATGTTGTATAAAACGTTCTAATTTAGCAAAGTGACCCCCCTCTCATAGCCCCATATCGGTTCATTGAGCGCCGAAACATAGTCCCAATCAGTCAATAAAAGTAGACTCTGATCATGTATTTAGGGACGCAAGAAAAACTATTTGAAAATTTACTATAACACGTCTGGAGTAAGATAATCATGAGGGTAGATGCATCAAAACCAATGTTGATTCTGAAAAGAATTCGGCTGTTGCGAAAAAAACACTTATTTAATGATTCTATTATTTGGATGCAAATTCAAAATGCCAATAGAAATTCTTTCCTATTATTTGGCCTACTAAATGTTGGACTATTGAATTATGACAGGGGAGCAGATATAAAGGAATCATATGCCGAGAAGAGCAAATTGCGGCGGTTTCAAAAATTCTACCAGCCCGAAACTTATACCACCGACCCATAAAATAACCATTAATTATGTAAACAAATCCCCCCAAAAAACTGCCGGGCCTACGGGCCGGTAGTTTTGGAACTTTAATGGCCCTAGCAAAACACTACCGGTCTCAGATCAGTGGTTTTGCCATGCAAGTCTAACATCAGCCCTTTGTTTCATACAATGGTTACCCATACACAGACTTCTGTTTTTGTTTAAAACGTCCTAAAATTTTAGATCTTGGTCTATATATCTAGGGACTTAGGCACCAAACGAACATTTCTGAAAATTTTGCAGGTCATGAGCTAGTTCGCGAGATCATTATTTGTACTATAGACCAGCATCGTTCTGGGATCATGAAATTAGGAGAACTGACTGGAGCTGGGTTCCCTGTCTTTAGCCGGCTAGAGCTTATCAGTTTCTGTTTTTTACTCAAATTCACTACCTTTTATCAAGTATATACTCAGAAAATCCTTTAAATGATGGTTATCATCCTTCCAACTTATTGTCGACTTGATTTCTATCAAACCAAAATTTAACATTCATTGAAAATTTTATTTGTCCTCCGACGCCGCGTAAGCGCGAAACGGACGTCACTAAAATAAATAATTAAGCTATAAAAAAAACATACATATACATTCAATGGGATTATGTGACAAACGAACGACGTCTGGGGGCACAACTTTGAACGAACAAGATCTCAGCCATCCCTAGATGGATTTCGTTTTCCTGGTGCACATAGAAAGAGCATGTATTGGATTTGCATATATTTCTGGATTTTCTCGCAAATTTGAATCTCGGCGAATTTTTGAATAATGGCGATTTCGGGACTTCTCGTTACAGTCTTACCCGCTTATCTCGTATCCGCTTATCTCGTCAACCGCCTATCTTGTCCTTTTTTCGAATCCCCATTCCCAATTGCATTTGCCATTTTGAACCTGGATATCTCGTTTTCCGGCTATATCGTCATTTTGACCTAGGTTCGGGGACTAACGAGATAACCGGGTAAGACTAGTTTTAAAATATCTCTGTTATCCTTCGATTGATTCCGTTGATC
Source organism: Hydroides elegans (assembly GCA_001703475.1). Classification (NCBI taxonomy): domain Eukaryota; kingdom Metazoa; phylum Annelida; class Polychaeta; order Sabellida; family Serpulidae; genus Hydroides; species Hydroides elegans. The sequence continues at coordinate 28,386 of LQRL01176269.1, forward strand.
TTACAATTTAATTTCCTAGGGATTTCATTTCTCAACAGTTGTTAAAGTAGCGGAGCCCATAATTAGTTTCAATGATCTATTTGTTTATTTTGACAACAAACAATTTTCAGAAAATCATAATCAAGCCAATATAAATATTTCTAAGTTTGTGTGTCAATCATGTGCGGAATAGGTATCCAGTAACACTATTAAATCGATATACATGGACAGGGACAGTTCAATGCATTTTTTTAAAGACAAAGTGGATAAAATTCGTGCAAAATTCAGTGATAATTGTGACCGAACATTCGATTGTGATAACCCATTCAATGGTGAAACTCTCACTGTTTTTAGTCATATTTCGGAGGAAATAATGGAAGAATTGCTACGTGCATCGAACGCAAAGACATGTGGTCTAGATCCCTTACCATCTTCCATAGTTAAACAGTGTGCTAAAGGAAAATTTCTATTCTAATGACCACTTTGACGGCTTATATTTCCGAAACCGTAAATGCAATGCAAAATATTTTTGGCACTGCAAATTTCTAACAAAAAATGGGATACAAATACAAAAATTCAATATTCTATGTTGAGAAATTAAGAAGATATTAAATAAAAACGTATTTTGCGATATATTTTCTCATTTTTATTCCTGAATAATTGTGTTCTCCCAAAGTGAACTGAATTCTATTGTCTGTGAATAGGGGGGTCTATTGAAGACAAAGGATGGTGTCTATATTGTTAGTCGCACCTTTCCGCGGGTAGATGATATAACCAATAGAAACAATGTATAAAAATATGAGAGCTTGTTTACACGTGAACAAGTAGAATATACACGAAGCCAGTAACTGTGTGTTTGAATTGGGGGAGGGGGGTTACACTTCAGGACCAATAAGGATATAAAAACATTCTCGCGAAAGATATTTTATGAGCATTCAGGAAATTTATCATTTTTGTTCAAACAAATGCGTTTTTAATATCGCCTTGGTTGGGGTGTACATGTATGTAATATTAATAATATATAGCTGAATATTAGTATGATCAATTTAAAAAAAACTAATACTCAAACGCAGTTTTAGCCAATGTTTGGTAATAAGACAATAAAGAATGTTCGTTTGAATAAATCGAAATAAAATTTGAGGTTTTTAAATTGTAGGTGACTATGGTTTTAAACATAGCATTATATCATACTCCTTAAAAAATAAATGATAATTATTGCAATTAAAAAAATATCAAAAGGTAACCCGTTCTATTGCCCCAATGCCCCCCCCCCCTACATTTTTCCTTGAACGCTTGTGGGATATCATACCAATTCAGTTAGAACC
>LQRL01176272.1:16582-27917 GCA_001703475.1 Hydroides elegans
TGCCAGCGTTTGCCCTACTTGTTCTCCGCACATAACATTCAACGATAGATACCGATATCATTCATCTTTCGAGTTTTGCGTTGATCTTTTGGCGTTACCTAATCGCCACTTTTGTTTCGCCTCCGTGGCACCGAACGCTGAGTGACCTCTCGAGTTAAGGGTTTTGCTATCTGCTCCTAAATTTATCTTTTCTTCTCCCCCTTCAGAAGTTACATATCATCTCGCATGCGTTAGCTTATGATTTGCAAAGTTGGTGTTTCCCGGGACGGTCATGAGTGATAATTATGAAAGGGTTTTCATATTTTGTGAATCGGGGCCATAAAGTTACCAGCCAAAATGCTTCCGTCCATAAAGTTTTCCTTAAACGCTAACTATAATTATAAGTATATTAATTATTACATCTAATACAATATCTGATCTACGTGTTCATAAGCGTTTTGTTCCATTGTCAATTTATAGAATATTTATAACAATATTATATTTATAAAAATGGAAACTTTGACAAAATATATTTGGGCGGATACTGGTTTTGGACAGCACATGGTAGAAAATGAGGTTAATATACAGGGCTTTGCCTACCCGGCGTTTTGGCGGGATTCCCGCCTGAAAACAATGAATCCCGCCTAAAATTAAGACCCCGGCGGGCACTGCCCGCCACAGTCTTTCGAATCCCGCCTTAATTAAAGTAACTGGCGGGCATTCTTTGCTTCTATTTTTATCTAAATTACAAATAAATGAAGAGGGAAATTGTTTGGATTGCTTTGAAATGGTGGTCATGGAATGGTTCATCAAGTAAATGAATGTTTCACCTCATGCATGTTTATATGAAATGTTGAATACTTACCTTGTGAATGATTTTCTTTGTGCTAACACGCTGTGTATCATACTTTTTGAGACTTTGCTTTATTTATCATTCAACCCCGCATCACCCCTTCCGATCTGTGACTCGGAGCGCTGACAAGTGGTCGCCAGAGCGCTGATCTGGGGGATTGAACTGTCCCTTCTTTGAAAAATATAATGATTTTCTCTCGATAGAAATATTTACGTTTCATATTGAGTCGAAAGTATGTATCCACCTGATTAGTTGGCAGAGGGAGAGTGGGACGTTAAATAGTCGGTTATGTAAAACTAGTACGGCGCTTTACCTTAGTGGTCGCATATGGCATCTTTTGGCCGTTTCATTTTTTTAAAGTTGGGTTCGTAATTCAAAAATAAATAAAACTCAATTCGATTTTCTGCATAACGCGAACTTTCGTTCGCGCTTTCCGTGCTCGATTTTAAACAATAAACTTATATTCATCGTTTTGAGATGATTCCTTTACGTATTGTATAGTTGTACCGATACATGTGCGGGCTGCGATGATTTATATCGCTTTCGAGTACGATTTTCTCTGATATTGAATATAACTTTGAGCAACCATCCTCTTATTATCTAAGTTGCTATGGATACATGTCACCTTGAATGGTATGGATATAAAGTGCTGTTCTGATATTGATTACGCTATGTATGCCTTTCATTTAAGTTTTCACTAGTTCCCAAAGTTCGATTTACCCAATTTTTATACTCTATAAATGGATTTCGCAGTAAAATTTGATTTGGATCAAATAAAATTTCATTGAAACATCACCATATTTATTGATATGCTATAGTGGGAGCCACTAACTTTTCGGTCAGGCGACCAACTTTTTTGAGTGAGGCGTTTACAATGTTTTGATAAATGGAGTTGTCCGAGTACTGACTAAATTAACTTTCCATTAATAAAAATAATGATCATGAATGCAAAGGGACTGTAAACTAATATCAGATAACCCAGAGTCTACAAAATATCAACTTAAATTGATTTTTTAATCTGATATAGGTCCCGCCACTTTTTTGCCAAATCCCGCCTATTTAAGAGGGCCAGGCGGGCCGCCCGCCTTTTGTGACAAGGGTAGGCAAAGCCCTGAATATATCTATGATAGTGAGATTGAACGCATATTTCGCGTTGCTCCTATCTAGTCTATATAAATTATTTCAGTGACGAACCTCTTGATTTCCAATAAAATGTTTTCTCTCGAAATATCGTCACATTTAAAAATGCAGTTTTCTCATTAAAAAAAGTGATGAATATTAATACCTTTGTATATTTGTACGTTTGTCTGTCCGTCAAAGACGACCTTCATTTAGACTTTATCACATTTTGTAGTTTTGAATATTAAAAGTTTGTTTTCCGGGAGGGAATAACTTCTTACATTTCAAACCCTATTTTATATCAACAAAGCAAAGTATATTTATGAGGCATTATGGACATCCGGTCATAAAGAGTGAATTTGTCTTCATTCAAAAACACCTACTTGAGTCTACCCTTGCTCATATCCTAGTTTCAAAAGCGTTTCTAAGAGCTCTACTAACTCGATTATTTCACACACTCTAAGACTTGAGTACGAAACATTGATAAAACATTGTTTGTTTAATATAATTTAGTTACTTGGTTGCCCAGGGCTTCATTTATTATAAAAAAAGTCTAGTTTTCTCAAGTGTTTCGGAAAAATGCCCTTCTCGATGTGTATCTTTTGAAAGTTCATGGCCTGAAGCTCATCTCTGCCTAGAAAATCATTCTTTCTCCTCTTTCCGTCCTATATTGGATTATTTTTTCTTCAAATATATGTGAAACAGTTATATATACGATAATACAATTCAAAATAATATTTTTGACATCTCACCACTTTGAATATTAATTACTCAAACCGTACGATATAACTAATCTGATCAAATAAATCACATTAGTTTTTTTCGTTAGTTACTTCAGAACGCATCCGGGCTAATTTCCGGTCAAACTATTTCCTACCATAAAAGCTTCCAAAATTGAAAACAGAGCCAAAATGTTTTCAGCCAGAAACTTTTTTTTGTGGATATATAGACCCTATCCCAATAAACGCAAGGTCCCCGACTTTGACAGATTTTTTTAAAGAAAGAAACTTAATGCAGAGTTTAATTTGATTTGATAGAGTCTATACTTTGTATGATCAGAAAAACTAGCAGTAAGGTCTCCTTTCCTACCTCCCAAATAGTGCATTTTTGATAAAATTCATTTTATAAGACAGTGCGTATACACATCTAAATCACATTTGAAGTTTATAGTTCTTTAAATATGATGTATTCACTTGATTTGGTTTTTCGCTGTGATTTGCGTTGAAATAATTGTGCATCTTATTAACCTTTCGCGTGTCGTTACTGTTGAGAGAATGAAACACATGAATGCTGTATACAGTTTTAACTATAACAGGAAAACTATATGTACAGGGTATCTGTTTTATTTGTTTTCATTGTTATAGCATTTGAAAATGTTATTGATTGAACTAAAATCGTCTTGCTTAACCGCGACATAAACAGAAAATCGTTATTTTTTCAATTTCTTTTGCCATAAATCTATCTGTTTTGTTAATATTTCGGATATTGCCTTTTAATATTTCTCAATTTTGAGCTTATGGAACTTATTGGCTGGAACTACGCTATCAAGTGTTTGTGTTCAACACTAAGAAATTCGGGCCAGTAAGTTTTGGGCGGGCCAGTAAGGTTTTAGGGTTACTAGTGCTATGTCTTAGGCTGTGTTCACGCAAACGAAAAAGCTCGGAAAAAGCACGAAACCCGATATTTTCGAAAGCCACATTTGTATAAAAACATATCAATTTATCCCCTCTGTTCACGCAAAAATGTAGGATTTTTTTGCGTAAACTCGCCTTTATTATCCCCCGTGAAACGGAGGGATATAGGTTTGGACTTGTCCGTCCGTCCGTCTATCCGTCCGTCTATCTCACCCTGAAGGTGGGTGTCTTGTAGACATCACATCACCATCACTGGACGTGCCCAGAGGTTTTTTCCCTTCATATTCGATACAAATAAGGATTATAGATGTGCAACGTCAAGGTTTCAGTTTGATCGACGTAAAATTGTCGGAATTACAGCCCTCTGAACTTAGTCAAAATTCATGTTTTATTTGCACTTAGGGTGGGTGTCTTGTAGACATCACATCGCCATCACTGGACGTGCCTAGAGGTTTTTTCTCTTCATATTCGATGTTTTCCTCCAGCTTTAGTTGGTGTCTTGTGAACGTCATATCTTTACTGTCCATATAGCTTCTAACGAAGGATTATAGGTGTGCAACGTCAAGGTTTCAGTTTAGTCGGCCAAAAATTGTCGAAAGATTACGCGTATAACTTGATGTTATGAGCAAAGGGATGTTGTGAGAAATGGTTGTCAGAACGACGTTGTGAGAAAGAGGTTGTGAGAAAGAAACGTTGTGAGAAAGCCGTTGTGAGAGAGATATTATTATGGGTAAAGCAAAACAAATTGATTTGACTGTCGCCATAATTAACATTATGGAGCCCGCATTCTAATCGACGAATATGGTTTCAGATTTTTTCTGTCTTGCTCATATTTGAAATTATAACCCTTTGGGAATATTGTGCTTGTTTGTGACAATAACGTGCACGGGGGATCCTGCTGCTCTCTGACAGCATCTAGTTCTTTTTGATTTAAGATTTAGATCTATAAAACAAAAGAATCATGAATTATATTTTATCACATGCATAATGATAAAATAACGTTTCATCTCCCTTAGTCTTGTGCAATTTCATTAACATTTGCCCTAATACCAGCTGGTTTCTTTTGTGATAAGTGCCTTATCATAGTTTATAGTTGTAACTTTTCCATCCTAATTTAATTTACAAACCCCCAATCGATTAGTTTTGTTTTTTTTTGCGGCATAAAGTATCATTCGAATTATTTTAATGCAATTTGCTTTTTAAATTTACGGCTAAGCTATGCTGCAACGTTAAAACTTCAATTTGAAATTGAAAAGATACAGTCTGTTTCTATTCAAGAAATCTGCGGGAAAACTGATATATTGGTCGTAATTTTTAGGTTTGTTTCAAATTTAGAAAGGAAATAAATGAAAATGTGTTGATTCTTGCTGTTTTATTACTGTTGCGTATTTGAAAGTCCTCCTATAATTGGGCAATCCTATACTATACTTAAATAGAATAAACCATTTTAATTTATAATTAAATTGGATAGAACTATATGCTTTTATTTAACTGGAACTTTGTAACATCTTTTAAAATAAGTTGTTTGCAAGTGTTCAAAACAATACGTATATTTGATATTTACTTTCCGAAAAGGATGTGACGGTAATTAAATCTAACACAAAATACGTTGCGCGCGTAACGTATGTTTGTTTTATAAATATTTTTGATTCAGGTATACATTATAACCTTTTATAAAATCAATATTTAGAGAAAAGCAAAGTGTTGCCTCGTGCCTGGAACCTGAAGTTAGTCTTCGAACATTGACAAGAGATGGACAATAAGAATGAACTCTTTGAATACAATATGCCAATATTTTAATAATAAAACCTGACACTAGAATGATAAGTTGAAAATCCAATATTTGCCTTTTTCTTCCTCTTACGCCGTCTTTTAGATTTTTTCCTTTTCACTTTTTGTCTCTTTTAAACCTTATGAGAATGCACATAATACGTGCAATTCAATGCTAGAGATGCTTGAAATCTGTAAATTTGTCTTGAGGCAAAATCAAATAGGGCTATTTACTTAAAAATCACTCGGATGTGTCGCACTATATTTACCCAAAAAGGGTGAAAAATTGCGCCTTTATCCAACTGCCCTTAGAAGTTACTCACGGAGACCAATCAAGCCTAAAACGTCTTTATTTTGTCCATTTTCTTAAGATTTTGTGGATGTGTGACCCTGTTGGTTTAACCCACTTTTCATTGGGCAACCCCTTCTTTTCCTGCGATGATTACACTTGATGCGCGTGCCTCATCGCATTCAAATCGCCCTCCCCGATCGAGACTTCCTGTGTGACATTGTGATTAGTGATGTCCAATAGTTTGTTATGGTGCGGTCGAGTACTTCTGCGATTGCTGCGAAATTGAAAGTAAATGATAGAATCGATATCACGGGTCATAAATAGATAACCATTTTTTCTTGAAATTTCGCAGCATTTGCAGAAGTTTGGCCGCAATATAATAAGCCATTATGAAAAATGACACCCGTCGGGCTTTCGTTTTCCTGACGACTGTAAAAAAAAACACGGATATCTAAACATGTCAGATGACGTATATCTCAAGGTAAACAGATTGGAACCCCCTCCCCTTCATTTCCCTGCGAATATCCTATTAATCCAGACTATGTTAATTCCCCTTGTTTGCAGGTGGCGTTCCGAAGATGTTGCGGTCCTGAATTGCGCACGGGATCCTATCATCGGAAGCTGGCAGGCACCGTCCACGTTTGACGAACAACCTACATATATGGGTCACCGTCTCACGGAAAACGTATGCTATTTTTATTATCATTATAGGTAAAACTGTGTATTTAACGATCGCAATGCGAATTTAAAAATAAAATAAATGCAGCATATAAAAGCATCCTATTCTCTTATGCATGAAACGTCGTGTATTTCGATGGCCTTGCTTAGCCCCTTTCACTTCCTCTTTACCAAAATGTAAGAAAAATAACGACGTTTGTTCATTCTTCTTGATAAAGACTCTATGGTCAAATGCGCAATCATTTCACAGGTGGTTCTATTACAAAAACCTCAAACCTCTTTATGTAATCAATTTCCTTTGTATAATGGTGTTTAATTATACGAAATTGTCATCATGAACCTAACACTGAAAGTATATATTTTCGTCAAGTTATCTTTGAGTGTTTGCCTGTTTCCAAAAATTGGATTTCAAACTCTTCTTGTGACTTAAAAAGTGCGCGCCCACTGAAGCGAGAGCGAGATATCTCTTGTGCCACAAGATCTATATTTTATGGAATTCACTGTAACAAGAGCTAGAATAACCCTTTCTCGAATGTAAACGCCTTATCAGAATCCCAAAATATCTCGATGATGATTAGGCATCCGTTACTAATGTTGTGTAATATTAAAGTTTACATAGTTGTACGTCAGGGGAACTGGTAATTTTGAAAAATAAACTAAAATATGCCATGTCTAGATCTATCACAAACAGTCTCACTTTTATTCCCGGTTTACTTGGTTTTTGTCCATGTTTTTACGTCTAAAGTTCGAAACTAAATTTATCATATAGGATTTTATGAGAAATTAGAGCAATCGTTGTTAGGTATCAAATGGATAACCCCATTCGAGAAGTCAATATGGATTTATATGAAATATTCTGTACAATGTTAAGTTATTTTGGCACGTGCCTAAAATATCAGGGATTTTTTAAATAAATGTCTAACCACTAAGTTGTACACAAACAAAATTATGCTAATTAAATTGTAATTTTTCATGTAATTACTGGGACACAATATGTAATGATAAGGAAACATATATGATTTACTTGTCATCTTGATTGATTGTTCCTCGTAAAACCCACAATTAACTTTTTAAAAAGTGTACCACCTACACCTTAGTTTCATGATATATTTTTAACGATTGGATTTTTAGATAAGATTTTATTGATATTCAGGATATCTAAATCCAATAGATTTTGACAAAATCCGAATAACTATAAAAGCAAGTTAACGCATAGACTATGACTTGTCTGTTTTTCGAATTGATACACATTTTTGAAAGGTCCAATCATTACTGATTTCTGTTTTTTGGTTCAACTTCATCCTTGTCCCAGCGCCTCTCAACTCTCGTATATCGGAGTTAGGGCCGTGTGTAACAGGATGGTTCAATTTAAATTTTGAGGACGATTGAGGCTCCGTTTATTATATTCGATATTTCAATAGTGTTTAAATGAATTATTTAATTATTATCAAAATGTTGTTGCATTTAGCATTCATCAATAATAAGGTAAATGTAGTTCCTTTTGTTGAAGATAGTTGTAGATAATTGTAACTTGTATATGATGCCTATGATATTTTAAATGAAGCATCAATTTGTATCAACAAGTATATTTTTCAATGGGTAAATTGTAATCAGAAAATGCTTTGGGATTCTGAGTAATGTCATCGCGACAATGGACCAGGTCTTGATATTTGCCACGCCTCTCTTATTTTGAAATATCAGGCATGTTATTTTATTGCTGTTATTTAATTTAACGACTTTATTTAAAGGGTAATTTCAAAATCTAACATGGTCTTATCATATTTTCCTCCCATTCCTGTAGTCTATTTAAGTGCTTCTTTACTGTATAACTTATCATAATATGCAGAAATTGATTTTATTAAAGTGGCACCCGCTCCCTGGAGAACGCCGATGATTGTGTTCATGCTTTGAAATTCCGCTTATCCAGTGTTATATTTTATAACATTACTAGCAATTGGTATTTTACTAAATTAAGATATGAATGGGGATAGTTATTCCGCCATTTTCCAAGATTATATATACTTAGCACAATTAATTATTTGTATTGGACTTTGTTTTGAGCCAGAGGAGAGTATGTGGTATTACACTGAAATTAAATTACTGAATCCCAATTTTCAATCAATTCTCTTTAATATGCGAAAGTTTCATAACCAGAGAACAATTATTCCATGTTCAACAAACCATTTGAAGTTGCAAGGGGTACCCCAAAAAAGTGACAATTTGACCATCTTCTTGTGGTTTGTTGTATTCGCTATTATGGAGTATGGTAGCGTATAAGTGTGAAAATAGAGTTATTTTACTTTGGTTGATTATTATGGTTAGATATCTAATCATGCATAAAACAATAGTATTGGTGACGATATTGAAACTAAATCATTTTTCGAAATGGCCCAAGTCAGAGCCAGATTTCATGAGGTTCAGAGGGCCATAGCTGTCGGTCAGCTTTAATTTAAAATAAAGGATGAATAACGCCAACACTTTTTAAAACAAATTGCATGGTTTCATATTGATTTTAAATTGTTACCTGAATAGAATGGATTCTCCCTTGCGGTGGCAATGATTCTACGGTCCTCTCGCTCCATCGTTACCCTCGGGTGCCCCGGTCACGGTAAGTCCTTCAAAATTCTGGAATCTCAAAACTTCTTTGCAAGGGCGCTGATGGCCTGTTGACTTACTCCCATTGCCCTTGCAACCTCACTCTGTTTTTCCCTGCCTGTAGCTGACCGATAGCTATGGCCCTCTGGACCTCATTAAGTCTGGCTGTGACTTGGGCCATTTTGAAAAATGATTTGGTTTCAATATCGTCACCAATACTATCGGTATAGGAATGATTAGATATATAGCCAAAAACAATGACCCAAAGAATAATCAAACTCTATTTTCACACTTATACGCTAACATAGTCCATAATAGCGAATAAAAAAAAACACACGAAGATGAACAAATTGTCACTTTTTTGGGGTACCCCTTGCAACTTCAAACGGTAAGTTGGACATGAAATATTTTTTCTCTGGTTATGGAACTTTCGTATTTTAAAGATAATTGATTGAAAATTGTGATTCAGTACCTTTATTTCAATTTTATACCACATGCTTTCCTCTGGCTCAAAACGGAGTCCAATACAAATAATTAATTGTGCTAAGTATATTATAAGTCAAGTAAAATTGACGAGGCGCCGAGGGCTAAATGATGGCGAACAAAACATGGGCTGTGCGAAAATGGCACACGAAAACCGGAAATCCTAGAAGCAGCACCGATTAAGTTTAGCGGAAATAAATACGGGGAATTTCGGAAAATAACAAAACCTACAGGCAAATTTAAAAAAAAAAACACACATTTAGATATATAGTTTTATAATAAGAGGCAGTGTCCTATGGGTGAATTTAAGTTGAATTAACACCTAAAAAATGAAACTAATTTCGCATGTTTACGATTTGTGATTTTGTCACTCGCTGTGAACAATTTCTTCCATCACAATAAGAAATAAATTCCTAGCTTTTACCAACAATCACTCCACGCGACTGAAAGCGATAAATGTAATCATGCGAAGAAATATAAATTTACAATGAATGGATTGTTATACTATTCATTGATTGTAAAAGATGAGATAATGTGCTTATGATGAAAACACAGTTTCAACATCAGTTTGCATGGAACTTTCATTTGAAAAATAAAATTTTATTTAACCAAGACATTAAATCTCATAGGTTTTACCACCGAAAATCGTTCTTACGCAAAAGATTGATATATAACCTGCGGGCTAACTGATTAGTGAAAATAGGCTTTAGAAAAGGCACGACTAATGACTAAGTATTTAAGCCGCTATTGACTAAACCATCAAAGGGACTGCAATCAGGGGGATGTGACCTTAGTGATGAATATGTCCCCCTCGCTTCCCCTCCCCCTGCCCGACCCCCCTTCCCATTCATTCTTTCTTATCCTTTGGTTTCGGATGCGACCTCTGAAAGCTTGTGACGGACCTTAGGGGTAAAACCTGATATATATGCGGTTTATATGAAGTATGATGTTTATCAGTGATAATGTGACGTTTTAAGGACGATGTGGTAAGGTAATAAGGGAAGATGCAGCATGCAGAAAAACTATTAATTTAGATAATGTGTTTTTCGATGACTGACTGCTTAAGCTAATGTTGTACAGCGGACACTTGTTAAACCGAACAATCATTAACACAATAATTGCTTCACTAAAAACTAATTGCAAGGTTTTAATTTAATCGGGATCTGTAATCAAAACGCGACCCACATTTACAAAACTCTAGAAATATCACAGTCTATGTTTTAATATTTGTTTTTAAAATCTTATCGGATGAAACCAAAATTGCTTTGAACGAATTGGTTTAACCGAAGAAGTGTTTGCTTGCCCTACTATTTTCGGCTTAACGATGTTCTATTCTAGACCTATATTATATTTTTAATTTATATAGCTTTGAAATAGCCAATAATCAAATAATATAGCCACTACAATGAGAAATATTCTTTATTAATTTTATCTATATATTTTTATGCAATGTGTTAAAATTCGTTGCATGTATCTGAAAATATAATATTGATCTTATCTTTAAACTTTCTGTGATACCATTCGCTGAGCAGGATTTGATTGGTTATATGATATGGCTAAGTGACTTAAACTATATCTGTCAGATAACTTAAGAGGGAACTTGATAATGTTTTTGAGAGTATTGAGTGATAATTATCCCTCTGTTCGAAATTTTTGAAATGTCAACTCATAAATCTAATGAAGTCAGATATTGCAGTTTTAAGTTTATTAAATTGTAACGGTATGATTGATTCAAAAGTGAATCAATTTACATAAAAAGAATTAAGGACATTAATAAATTCTTCATATTGTAACATTATAAAAATGTATATACATGTAGGTATGAACATTTAGGGTTACTCCTTGCATTTCATGCTACTTTTAGGTACTTGATTTGATATATACATAAGTTAATTCAGATAAAAGGAACATCCACAGGATAGCAATTAAAGA